>JAQQSY010004856.1:0-12035 GCA_028646535.1 Procyon lotor | reverse complement strand
TGCTCACTCTTTTGAGGTACTTGCCTCTGAACCTAAACTTCCCCCAGCTGTGTACATATAGATCCCTGGGTCTAGCTCCAGGTGGCCCCCTCCCAGGCCTCCCGCTGGAGGTGGCCTCCTCGCGCCCCCCTCCTTGCCGCCACGAGCACATGCTGCTTCTTCTGCTGGGCCTGTTGGGTAGGGCTTGCCCCTGACCCCAGACTGCTTATCACCACCCCATCGGGCTAGAGGTTGGTCCTGAGTCCCATTTCCAGGCTCAGCTTGGCCTCTTGGATGCCACCCCACAGTATTTTTGGAGCCACTTAGCATCCTAATGATTAGCAAACTATTGCAACCAGATGCCTAGGCTCTGCTGAGTCAGCAGAGGTCCCAACAGCAGTGAGGAGCAGACCCTGGCCAGTGTGACTTGGAAGGCGTCACATGACCTCTCAGGGCTGCAGTCTCCTTGTCTGAAAATTGAAAGAAACTACTGAGGTTAAAAGGGACAAAATAAGGGAAAGCACTTTGGGAAGTATAATGCACAAACTGTTATTAGTATTTCTATTATGTTCGAAACGGAGAGGTCAGCTGAGATGCCTTATCTTTTAAGACTCAAATGTGTTTTGTCTGAACAGCCCCCCGCTAAGTAGTGGACCCCTTCCTCTCCCAATCTGGCCCTATCATGTACGTGGGGGTGTATGGGTAAGAAAAGGTTTTTCCCAGCCACCTGGACCTCTGAGAACCTGCTTCCACTGAATTAGGCCACTTTAGGGATCTGCTTGGTTTTCAACATACCCTGGTCCTATTCTACATCAAATTTATCTGAATTTGTAATGTAGCCCTTCTCTTAATTTTCATTAAAAAAAAAATCTGACAAGTCCCTGTGGGTAGCCAACTTCATAGGAGACAGAAGGACTTTACCTCACAGCCACACAGACAAACTGAAAGTTGAATGTCAGACATGCACCTTCCTAAATGTCCTTTGGCTACTTCCGGTACCTTGAGGCCAGCCTCCCTCACCTCTTTCCTAAGCCCTCAACAGCTCTCTCCCACCCCAGTTCCTGCTGGTTCCTACAAGAGACATGTTTAAATGTTTCTTTCTTGGGGCGCCTGGGTGGCTCAGTGGGTTAAAGCCTCTGCCTTCGACTCAGGTCATGATCTCAGGGTCCTGGGATCAAGCCCCGCATCGGGCTCTCTGCTCAGCAGGGAGCCTGTTTCGCCCCTCTCTCTGCCTGCCTCTCTGCCTACTTGTGGTCTCTCTCCTCTCTGTCAAATAAATAAATAAAAATCTTTTAAAAAAAATGTTTCTTTTGGGTCTTCTGTCAACCGTTGTTTATCAAGGCAACATTCAGGACCCACATCCCAAGAAATACAATTCCTTCCCTAAGAGGAATGTAGGTGCCAGCCGTTGGGATAATAAGTTCTTTCTGTCCACTGTATTTTTACTTATCTCTGGGCTCCCCATCTCTGTGGGCCAGAAGCCAGGGAGGAGGGCTGATGAGATGCCGCCACGGGGGTGGGGCACGTGGAAGGCCTCTCCTTGTTCTGCTGCACAGGTCCTCTTGTAGGGGCTTAGCTCCCCAAGTGGAAGTCAACTCAAGCATTGTTCCATCTACATGGCAGGGTCGTGGTAAAAGTGTGTCCTGTGAGGCTGTGGTCCACTGACACTTTGGGGGATGCAGGACCCATCCCCTTTCTAACCTAAGCTGAAGCCACACAAAGAAGGGGGTCCAGGAAATTCACATTATGTCTAATCCTTTGTCCTCTTGCCCTGGAGCCTTCAAAGCCCATGGATACCTCGTGCTCAGACTCCTGGCCGGAGACAGAGACAAGAGCTATGAGTGATAAGGCAGTGGGCCGCACAATGCTTGTGCACAATTCGCAGTTTAGAAATGAAATTCTCATGTGTTATTTTGTTTCTCCCCATCTAGAAACACCCAACCTGGAAGCTCTTCAACAAAGGTAGCACAGACAAGAAACTGAGGCTTGCACACGTATAGGAGTCTGTCCGCCTTTCCTTTGATCTTAGGAACATGAGGGTGATGCCGAAGGAAGGGGTATTGACTTTGCAGCAGAGAGATCACTGAGGACAGGCATGGTGGGGGGTGTCTGTGGAAGGAGGGACAGATGCCTTCCCCACCACGAGCAAGCTTACACGCTAGAGGGAGAAAAATGACCCAAACCACCCAAAAAGGCTGAGAGTCACCTCTGGCATGCCTATTGCCTCTTACCCTTCCTGGAACACACCAGCTTGGCACTGGCTTGAATTCCTCTAGGAGTTGAGTTGGTTTTGCCATCTGAGGCACTGGGCACGGTGACAAGTCATCTCAGCTCCGCAGTGAGCATCACACCAGAGTACGGAAATACTCAGCCCCCCACTACGCCCCCTATGCAAACACCCTACTGTCTCCTGCCTGCCCATTAGCCACCCAGGATCCTGCCAGGCCCTCTGGGCACTGATGTAATTACCAATAAGAGGATGAATATTTAAAGGGACTCTTATTTAACCGGTAAATGCTTCCTCTCCAAACTCCCTCCGTCACTGTGTCTGGATGGATTCTAGAAGGATTTTTCTGACTTATATACCCAGAGCTGCCTGAGGTTTGGTCTTGTGAGTGGTCATGTGACTGTTCTCCCCTCTTTCTTGGTATGGGGCCTTAAAGGTAGAGGGGACCAGCCATTCTGGCCTAGCTGGGGACATTAAGATCAGCTCCCCTATTCTGCAGGGGACCTGACCAGACGGGACCCTGGCTTGTGGGGGAAGGGAGGAAGAATCACAGGAAAAGGACGGGCACCCAAGTTGGATTACCTCTTTATCGACCCCCCGCCTTATTGCCACAGATGGATAGTTTCTCCCCAGAGCCGAACCTACCGACCCTTGATCTCAGACTCCTGGCCTCCAGAGCGGTGAGAGATGAGCTCCCTGCTATCTTAAGCCCCTCAGTACAGGTGATTTGTTACAGCAAACTGATGTCAAGTGGAAGAGGACAGGGGAGAGTTGGAAATGACTCCCAGTGTTACAGCCCAGGTGTCCTCGAGGCTGACGATGTGGTTTGTTGAGCTGCAGAATGTCAGGGAAGCCTTCTAGGTTATTTGCAAAGAGCAGGACCCGGGGACATAGGACAGATGTACAGTGATGAGAAAGCAGGTGAACAGAGGCATCCAGGACCCATTGTATCTAGGAGTTGGGACCCCAGCCCTAATCTCTGCACTTTGGGGGGCTGTGTCCTGCTTTCAGTGACCCTGGGAGGCAGACGCAGAAGCAGCCCTGACACATTAGAGGGCTCTCTGGTGGTCAGCGGGAGAAACTGGAGCCCACACCTGCGGCCTATGTTGTCCAGCTTCCACTGGTTCTGCTCTTTCCATGATCACAGAATGAAGGGGTCCCCACGGTGGTTCAGGACCGAGGCCAGTTGTGAGCATAGTGTGCCGTCAGGGCAGGAGAAGACAGCAATGGGCAGGACGTGTCAATGGGCAACAGTGGGTAGCAGGCGGGGACATGGAGGGAGAAAGGGCAGCTTCAAGGACCAACTTGGTCTCTTCCTATCTTTGGCCTGGGAGAAGCTATAGCTGCTCATTCCCCTTTCCTGCCCGTTTGTGGCAAACTGCGGTCCCGCCAGCTCACAGCTGGGCCCTGCAGACCCACTGACACAGTTGAATGCGGAGGGCATCGGACCCCAACGCGAGCTGCCCTGCCCTCCACACCAATGAGCCTGAGGATCTCCAACCAACGGTGCTGTTGAATTTCCATCAGCCCCGAGGCCTCATTTTCCATTAGGTGCAGCAGGGAGAAGACACCAGGTCCCACTGAGATCATGGAGCTGCCAGGCCCCTAGAGCAAGGCGAATCCCTCTCTGAGGACCCACTTCTGCAGAAGGGAATTTTTTCTGAGACTTAGAGGAAAAATAAAATCTGATTTAATTCTTAGGAAATTGCCTTTCTACCCACCTGTGTAAGCCTGTATTTAAATGCTAATATGTTTGGCCTGTTGGGAGGCCACATTTAATATTTTTTTCCTGAGCAGTAACAAAAAATCATTTATTTATGAGAATTCTAGACTCCCCACCCTCGCTCCTGAGTTCCTCGTCTCCGTTTGCACCTACCAGCTGGATGGGGCTCTCCGCAAGGCGTATGGAATCTGCCACCATCTCCCTCCCCAGACCAGATACATTTCCTGGCCTTGTTTCCAGAACTTCTTTTGACCCCCTCCTGTTCCCCAGACTTCCTCCAATCAGTGACCAGTCCCAGTGACTCAACCCTCTCTGTTGGGGGCAAATCACCAAATCTGACAGAGCCTCCACTTTCTCATCTGCAAAATGGGTATAGTAAGTAATACTGACTCCGGGTGTTTGTTATAAGACCCAGATAATCCAAACACAACATCCAACACAGCGTCTGGTAACAGACCTACAAATCATGCTGATTATTTTTATAATGACCATGACCCCCATGGAATCTGCCCTCTTCATCTTCATGGTTATTCTATCGTGAACTGTTCAGTGAGCTCTGCTGTTTGGAAAACATTGACCGGTCACTATTTGCTTCGAGTATTTGCGTGCTCTGAAGACCTTTACTTTATACATCTGTCTGCTTATTTATAGTCTGAGCACACCTACCCCACTCCACCTCTAAAATGCAATTTCCACAAAAGAAGGCATGCTGTCTTATTTACTGGCGTATCCCCGATACCGGCACAAGGTGGGATTCTACAGTTTTGGAAGGGAAGACATCTGGCCTGGCTGGTTATTAAATACCGGCCCCAGCTTCAGGGGCTCCCACCTCTCTGCCCTGCTTGGTGCTGCTGGGTTGAGACTCGGCAAGCCACGTTTCTGCTTTGCCAGCAGCCCCAAGATCGGCTCTGCCATTTGGGGGACAGAGAGGAGGGGCCGCAGCTTTCCTGGCAGCTCCCTTTTCCCACGTGTGTCCCCGGAGCAACTAACAACAGCATTGGGTTCCGGTGGCAGCAAGTGGTTCCTTTCTGGTACATGGTTTTTGAACTCCCAGAGTCAACCTCAAAACTCTCCTTCATAGACACCAACACCAGCCAGCCAGCACCCTGTCCTCAGAGGACCGGGTCTCAGACTCAGGGAGCCCCTCCTCCAGGCTCCCAGGTTACGAGAATCTCAGTCCTCCCCTTGTCTGCCCCCCGCCCAGCACTAGAGCGAGGCCCTGCTTCCTACAGTTACCACCTCTGTGATTCCTCAGCGTCCCCTTCTCCCTTGTCGGTCCTCCATACACATATAATAAGTCTTAATATGAAATTCTACTGTCGAAATAGCTGCGTGGCTGTGTCTCCTGGCCACAGTGAGGCTGCGTCCGTGCTAGCCATGCCCGTCTCCACCTCCACAGTCATGGGCACGGAAGGAATCCCTTCCAAGGACGTTGGTCTCAACTCACTCCACGATGCATCCAAGGACGGGGGTTTATGATTCTAATAGACGTCTGCTTGTTTCTTTCAAATCGAGGCAAGATGTGTCTCACTCAAACTCCCAGTTGCCTTAATCTGGAGCCCTGGTGAGACACGAAATAAATTTCTATGAATTTTAGAGCCAAATGTCAAATAGCCTTAGGCTCCAGTTCTGCCTCAGCTGTGTGGCCATCAACAAGTTACTTTCCCTCTCTGGCCTGTTTCCTCATCTGTAGAACGGGTAGAAAAATAATACTTGCCATATAGTGTTGTAAGGATTACGTAGGTGAAGGGAAGTCCTTGGAGTAGTTGCCTGCACATAGAAGGCTCTAGGTAAATGTTGCTGTCAATGTCACCATCGTGTGGACAGCCTTCCAACCTTCCAGAGGACAGCATGTCTGTCGCATGTCTGTCCTCTCTTCGCCTTGCTCTCAGAAAAGTCAGCACATTCTTGTGGGCATAGCCGACATCTGGAGCCCCCGTCTGCTTCTCCTCTGCTCCCCGAAAGAGTCATGTGAAGGTTCTTGTGAACAGTAAAAGGTGGAGCGATATCTCAGCCTTCCCAAGTTCCTTTGGCTAATGCACATCTGTGACAGGGAGGCTGACTAATGACAAGCCTGCTGATGAGCTAATTTCCCTGGTGCCACCTGAATGCTCTGTTACTATGTGTCCCTTCCTAGTCCTTATTTGCAGAATAGCATGGCCCTGGAGCAGAGGACGATTTTCTCCCATACTCTTCTAGTATGAATTTAACACTGACACAACCATCCTTCCTTTGCTGGGAATGTTCTTGGCAAACTACACACCTTGCCCACATTTCTGGAGGTTTTGCTGTGTGGTATTTTGGGTGCTGCTGTCCCTCTCTGGGCCTGAGTTGTATCTCTAACACGGAGAGTTCAAGTACTTGATCCTTGCTGAGATAGAAGAAGAGTGGGAAATGCTTCGTGTTTGAGATACGACAAGGAGAGATTAAAAATTGGAGCCTGGCCCCAGAGCTTCCCTTAATCACAAAAGTTTACCAGCACAACCTGGACTTTTATGGAGTGAGTTTTAGGAGCCGAGAGCAGGAGTGGTGGCACTGAACAGTGGCAGCAATTGGACAGTGATAATGACCTTTGCACTCACCGATCGGCTTACTATGCAGGCACTATAGTAAGCACACCGATTTCATTGAAACCTCCCCAGATGAGGTAAAGATTATTATTCCCATTTTCCAGAAGGAAAAGCTGAGGGTCTGCTGCTTATGCAGCAGCAGCTAGATTGCAGACCTTGGCATCTCAGGCCTGTCTTTGGCCTTTGCACTTGCTGTTCTCTCAGTTGGAACCATTTTTACCCCCACACAGCTGTGTGGCTGGTTCAGGTCTCCCTGAAATGTCATTTAATGGGAACAAGTTTCTCTCTGTAACCTTAGGAGCTCCTGTCCCTGTCCACCTATTTAGCTCTCTCTTCCTTCAAGGCACAGTCGTATACATAGACACATTGACTATCTGTCCTTACACCACAGGAACGTGACCCCAGGAAGCCCAGGGATTTGGTTTTGTTCCCCACTCTCTGCTCAGAGCCTGGAGCAGGGGCCCAGATAGTCGGTCTTCAACATTATGCACGGAATAAACAAGCAGTCGGTTCAACGCCTGGGGCAAAGGGCCACCATCCTAACCAATACCTGACTTGCCTGGAGCTGGGACAGGACACTCGCTGGGCTTTGCCAGCTCCCTCAGACCACGGTGCTGTGGCTCTTTCTCCTCTGCTTCAAATGACAGGACTCCAGATTCCAGACCTGGAGCCCAGACACAAGTGCCCCCCGTCCCCGCCCCTCACCCCGAACTTCCCCTGTCACCCCGAAACAGATGCTGCCCACAGCCTTCTGGGAGCCTCTCCTCCTGCAGTTTCCTGGCCAGGTTTGAGGCAGAATGCAGAGTTCTGGGTCAGCTGATGCCACTGAAGTCACAGCCATTGTCTCTTCTGGCTTCTCGATCTTCCGCGTCCCTGCCTCGTATGGGATGGAAGAGAGAGGCAGCCGGATCCCGACGAGAGTTCTGTCCTGCGGAGTTCCCAGGGTAGTACTGTCCGTGGCCAGTGGTCAGGTGGCTAGCACTGCCCCCCTCAGTCTTTCTCTCAACTCTCTCCTCCTCCCTGGCCCCCGGTGGTGCTGCTCTTTGTCTGCTCCTAGCCCACCAGGTGTGTTCCACGGTCAAGTACTTTCCTTCCCCTTCCTCACATCTACTGCCCTGTGGCTCCATCCCACTAAGATGGTGCAAGGTGAACAAAGTTCATTGGACACACGGATTCTTGACCAGGGCTTGGTGCCTGATGATGAATCCACTCCACCGTAAGGTCGAGAAGGCACTGACCCCATGTTTGCCTGGCCCAGTGTTTTCCATATCTTGGGACCTTGGTAAATATTCACACGAGTACATGAACCAAGGACCAAGTGCTGCTAACATTCCCAGATGCCTTGTGCATTTTAACTGGAACCTTCAATCCCTTAAGAAAAAAAAGATAAAAAATAATAATAATAATAATGGGACAATTCAAACCCTAAGACATCAATCACAATGGGATACTTTCCATCAGGACTCCTCTCTCTGTATACGTTGTGACTCATGCTGGTGAGTCAGGCTACTCTGTGTTTGGGGGCTCTCTCTGGAGTCTGGTCTTAGAGCTGAAATTCGATGGTAACCCCCCACCCCCACCCCTGAAGGGCTGAGATTCACTGAGATCACTGAGATTCAAGATTCACTTCCACATGACTCATGGAAGATGGGGAAGAAACCAGACGTGGAGCATGATTTCCACTTATCTGGCATTTTATCAACCTGTAGCCCATTCTCTGGCTCTTAAGCAATCTGTTCTTCTCAAGCATCCCAGAGAAGCAGATAACAGGGAGATAAGAGAGGAAGAGAAAGACTGATGGAGAGGAAGAGAAAGTTCCCCAGGGTTTGGCTAAGTTCAGCAGATGGGGAATTTCATATCTGCTGTTCGTGTGGCCACAGCACATTGCTGTGATACTGACAGCCCCCAGAGGGACTTTTGAATCACCAAGGAAAGTGTGGACATCATGGGAGAAGTTCATGCCCTGTGTAGGGGGTGGGATGAGATGTCCGCCGAAGTCCCTTCCAACCTGCACAGTCTGGGGTACTGAATGGCAATCAGATTTTTTATTAAGCCTATTTGCATAGCAGACTTCGTATTTGCATATGGGTTTCATATTTGCTTACTGGGTTCCATATTTGCATACCGCCTTGCTGGTTTGCTTCTCAGAGTATTGTGCTGTAATCAGACCGAATTCTCTTCTGGCATTTCTGAGGAATGCTTTCTTCATGGAGGAAAGTGCGAATCGCATTTCTACCCCAATGAGAGCACCCAGACTTTTGGCCGACTTTGAGTCTGGGTGCCTGGAGCTGGAGGCAGTCAGAGGCATTGGCCTTCCCAGTCACGGAGGCAGGCAGCCCCTGCTGATGGTGCCCGGTGGGGGGGGGGGGGACCGCACAGGCCCGCTCCCCCGGGGCTCCCACTCAGCCCGATTTCGTGATGCAAATCAGGCCGCTGGGCTACTGCCTGCAAACTTTCCACTGAGTGGCGAGTGAGCGGCGGCTCTCGGCTCTGTGGGGAGTTCTCCCACATCCCGATCAGGGCAGGGAGAATTG
The DNA here is from genome assembly GCA_028646535.1 of Procyon lotor. Classification (NCBI taxonomy): domain Eukaryota; kingdom Metazoa; phylum Chordata; class Mammalia; order Carnivora; family Procyonidae; genus Procyon; species Procyon lotor. The sequence continues at coordinate 3,002 of JAQQSY010004856.1, read as the reverse complement.
ATCTATTAGATTAACCAGGAAGGAAAGAGCGGGAGAGGGAGCAGGAGGCTGCTGAGCGGAGTGTTTTTGCGTAGCAGTTCCTCCCTTCCGACTCGAGTATTAATTGCTACATTACCACTGCCATGTAAGAAAGACAGTCAGCAAAGCCTGGGAGAACGCCAGCTCCTCCCTCCCTGCTCTGCTCAGCCTCACTCCTCCTTGGTTCTCTCGGAGCGCCCTGTGCCCTAGCAGGACGTCCCCGTCCCAGCCCCAGCGTCCTGAGGTCCTCCCGTGGTGAGGACTTGAGTGGACAGCAGGAGGGGGTGGAGGGAGGCGGGGAGGAAGGGAGCAAACATCGTGCCCTGCAGGCTTTCTGGATGCAGAAGCCGGACTCACTGCAGAGGCAGCTGTGCTGTTCCCGGAGCTTCTGGGGGACCTCCGCCTCTCAGGGTTTGTCTAGGCGGGCTCCAAGTCCCAGGGCCACTCAAGGTGGGTGCTTTCCCTTCTGGGCGCTGACAGCAGAGCCCACCTTCCCTCCACCATCATGAGCGGCTGCTCCAAAAGATGCAAGCTCGGGTTCGTCAAATTTGCCCAGACCGTCTTTAAGCTCATCACCGGGACCCTCAGCAAAGGTAGGGAGCCTGGCCTTGACCCTCGTTTTCTGTCTTAATGAGGTCTGGCTGGCCACGGTGGCAAGTGCCTTGGTGTGGCGTCTGTGATTGTTCCGGCGTGCCGGGGTCTCAGAGGACGGCAGGGGGGACATGGGTGGCTGGGGGCTGGGGCTGCTGACAACCTGGGTCCCAGCTGGGGGGGCGGGCACCATGCCAGGGAGCTCCGGCGGCCATAATTGCCTGGAACTTTGGAAATGGATTTGGTGGTGTGTGGCTGATTGGCTACAGGCGGGCAGAGGGACAGAACCCTTCTCCGGGCTCTGGAGCCTGCTTAGCGTGATCAGAGTTTCAAGAAGTTATCCAGGGAGTGTGGTGTCTTGTTGATAAAAGAGAGATTTGATGCGGTGGGCTGTGAGTAATTCTGCAGAACCGAGCCGCTAGAGGAGGCCGGCAGGAGGTGGCGGCGGGGCCGGAGTCCGCCACGCACGGGTGAACGCGGGATTCGTGTCAGCTCCGGGGGCCGAGGCACCGAGGACTTTCTCTTGCCGGGTTCCAGGGTCCTGCATTTCTGGGGATCTGTGCCTCATTCTGCTCTCTGAGACCCCTGTTCCTCTGCGGATCATGCCTGTATCGTGTCTGTCTCCTCTGCTCCCCCAAGAACTGGGGCTGCAGGGGGATGGTGGGTCCGACTCCCCGGGCAGCAGGAAGGGTGGTTGGGGACCAGACCTAGGACTGCGCACACGCACATCAGGCCCAGGACGCGGAGGGGAGGCTGACTTCTTGGGCCGTTCCCGTCTCTGGGAGACACCCCCCCCCCCCCAATGACACTGTGCCAGGGAGAGCGAAGCCCTCAGAGAGACTCTGGCAAACTTTTTGGAGATAAAATTTGAAGAGAGAGCAGCAGCATGATGTGGTTTCACTGGCTGAAGAAACGTCTTTAAAAATTCATGCCCTCTTTCAGGAGGAAAGAGTGTTTGGGGGAGATGCATTGGAAACAGCAGGCCGGGTACTCAGGGAAGGAGGGAGGGCCACAAAACCTTGACCAGGATTTTTTTAAGTGACAAGAAGGGAAGATAAAGCCTGCGTGTGGCCAGCTGGGATGACACGGCCCAGGTTTCCGGCCCCGGAGGGACGGCCTGGTGCAGACCGAACATGTCGGGGGGAGGGACGGTGAGCTCTGCCCAGCTCCTTTCTCAGCTCCGTCATCTCCCCATATCTGCCCCCACCGCATCTCTCAAATAGGGCGCTGTGTGTCCAGGGTGCCCAGGGAGACCAACAGCCCAAGGCTGAGGGTCAGGCTGCGGGCAGGTGTCCTGGGGCCCATGTGGGACGGACAGAGGTGAGGAGCTGAGAGCCAAGATTGGAGGATGCCCCCAAGCCCTCCCTGCAATTCAATCCCTCCAAACAGGATTTTCTTCCCCTGTCACGGATACCAGGCTCTGAGGGCATGAGGGGTGAGGGGTAGCATCCCATCTAAACCTTTGCTTCCCAGAGGTTTAGCAGAAAAAGCTTTGGCCCACACTCCGGAAACCGGGGTCTCAACGCTGGCTTTGCTCCCGGTGCAGGCCTCAGCCCCTCTGGGCCTCAGTTTCTTCATCTGTAAAATGGGTCCATTACCTGCAAACTGTTTACCTTCTAGCATGGTTGCAAGGATCCAGGGATGCTGTGACATGGGATCCCCTGCATTCTGCATGGCAGTGACCAGATGTGAGGAAGTTGCCAGGGACTGAGATGGGCATGGGTCTGGAGCGGGTGACCTAGGCCATGCCATCTGCAGGAACGGGGTCAAAGGCCTTCAGGGTAGCTGGCTGCAGGTAGATCTGTGCACTCCACGCAGCTCCAGAGGGGGAGAGACCACAGCAACAGAGTCGAGTATGAGAAAACGATTCAATCAGGGAAAGAGAGAATGTGCAGAGAGGGGTGTGTGTGTTTGTGTGTGTGTGTGTAAGAGAAAGAGAGGATAGGTGACTCTTTGAATGAATGAGGAGGAAGATACTGTCTTTTGCATATTTGCCTACAATGATTTGCTAAAGATTGATTTACTGAGCACCTACCCTGCGCCACGCTAACTGCTGGACCCTGGGCACGGGGAGAATATGACGCTGGTCCTCCGGACACGCGCACTCTCGGGGGCACAGGTTGAAGACCAGAAGCCACCTGGACACCACGCGGAGTGCAGAGATGGAGGCAGGCAAGGGGGCCAGAGCCAGAGGCTCATCCGAAAGTGGCATCAGCAGAGATGAGGAAGAGGGCAGGACTGGGCAGGCGGAAGCAGGGGGAGCAGCATCGGAGAGTCAGTCTCGGTGGAGAAACCAGACAGCAGGTCAGAATGCCCCCTCCCTCCGCTCAGAATCCCAGGGACTAGGAGTCATGGGACACAGGGCTCCACAGGGACCAGCGCTGGGGACCTAG
>JAQQSY010004855.1:0-12036 GCA_028646535.1 Procyon lotor | reverse complement strand
GCTGTATGAGTTCTAGTAGTTTGGGGGTGGAGTCTTTTGGGTTCTCCATATAAAGTATCATGTCGTCTGCGAAGAGAGAAAGTTTGACTTCTTCATTGCCAATTTGAATACCTTTTATTTCTTTTTGTTGTCTGATTGCGTCGCTAGGACTTCTAGCACTATGTTGAACAAGAGTGGTGAGAGTGGGCCTCCTTGTCGTGTTCCTGATCTCAACGGGAAGGCTGTCAGCTTTTCCCCATCGAGAATGACATTTGCTGTGGGCTTTTCATAGATAGATTTGATGATGTTGAGGAATGTTCCTTCCATCCCTATACTTTGAAGAGTTTTAATCAGGAACGGATGCTGAAATTTTCAGTCCAGACCTGGTTCTATCCTTGATCTTGGTGTAGGCGGGTCAGTGGTCCTGTCTGTGCTTGGGGTGGGGGTGGGGGGAGGGGCAGGGAGAGTCCCTGGGGGGAGGGGTAGGAGCTGGAGTTACTGGTGAGAGTGGCTAGACACGAGGCCTGGGCCTGGCATCAGGGGCTTGCCCGGGGCCTGGTGTGGGCATGAAAGGCCCAGCGAGGACGCAGAGCCCCAGTGCCGTCTGGGGCAAGGCGGGGGAGCTGGAGGAGGTCGCTGGTGCAGCTGTGCTGCGGGCTGGGGTCTGCGGCCAGGTCTGGACGGGAGTGCGGTCAGGCTTGCAGACGGCGCGGGGCTCGTGCTGGGACTGGGGTCAGCGGGGTGTAGAACAGGGACTGTTAGACTCACCACCACCCTTCTCCGGCCTCTTCCCTCTCCTCCCCTCCATCGGAAAATCCGGCGTCTCTGGGCCCTGGCTCAGGGGAGGCCCAAGAGCAGATGGGGTGTTTAGGGGGAGCAGCATGGGTCAGAGCAGGGCTCCTGACCTCCCCGGCCTGGCGCAGACACACAGGGAGGGCTCAAGGATGGAGGACAGCAGGGTTTGAGGGGGAGCCTGGAGAGTAGACGCTGGTGTTGGCCGAGGGCCCCTGCTGTCCCCGGGCTGGCCAGCTGTGGGACCCGACGGCCCCCTCGCCTTCTTGCATCAGCTCCTGGAGAGGGACTTGCTTCCGCAGGGCTGGCAGGCCGTCTGTCCCCGAGACTCTCTGTGGCTCCCCGAGTCCCTCTATGTGGGAGCTCGCGGTGTGGGCTCTGTGGGGCAGCTGGGAGTCCAGGAAGAGCAGGGTGGGGTCCCGGGTGCCTCGTGGGGCCGCGGAGTCCAGAGGAGGAAGCCCCTGGCCGTCACTCTAGAAGGAGGGGCTCCCTGGATTCTCCCCGAACCCACCCCGTGGAGCCCGCCCTGGTTCCAGAAGCATCTCTGCCTGTGTGGAAGTCTCTGGCAGAGCAGCAGGCACCTCCGATGGGGCCCGGCTCCCGAGGGGGCAACCCGGCCCAAAGCAAGCACACTCGGCTCCGGGGGAATCCTTGCTGCCCCGAGGCCTGGGCGCCCTTTCCTGCTAGGGGAAAACATGGAGACCAACACGTCCCTTTCCTCAGTGGCTGGTAGGAGCTCGGGGGCGGGTAAGTAACGTGACTATGGTCATGAGCCTTTCTGTGCGGTTTCGTGTCCTGTCGTACTGTGTCATTCTTTGGGTCTGTCTGTCCAAATTCTTTGTGCGTTTTATTGCATGTGGTGTTTTTGGGAGGAGCTCTGACACTTCGTGAAGTGCAGTGTGATGACCTCACAGTGCAGTAGGGAGGCCTTGTCCCTGGGGGGAGGCGTTAGGGCTGCAGGCAGGTAAGTCTGCCCAGGTGAGCCGGATGGCTTGGTACCTGTTGCCCGCCCCCCCCGCCCCCGCCTGTGGACGGCGCCGTCTCCCGCTGGGGGTGCAGCCCCCGGAGCCCGCTGCAGGACGGGGTTTCTGGTCGGCGTGCAGCTGCACGGGAACTTCTCTGGCTGCTGGCGGAGGCCTCGCACAGAAGCCTCACCGGCCAGGAGAGGGTGGGAGTGCTCAGCCTTATCCTGGGGAGGGCCTCTCAGCCGGAGTGGTGACCTGTAGTCATCCGAAGAGCTTCTTTTTTGTTTTGTTTTGTCTTGTCTCATTTTTAAGGTTTCACTGTGTTTTTCTAAGTGATCTGTCTGCACACCCAACGTGGGTCCCGTACCCATAACCCCGAGGGTCGCACGCTCCGCGCACCGAGCCAGTCAGGTGCCCCACCTGAAGAGCTTCTACAGTGCCCTGTGTCTGTCAGCACCCCTGGGGAGGGGACCCCACATCTGGAGTCTGGACTCAGGGGTCCTAGTGGGCCGCGGGGCTGGAGAGCCCCTGGGGCAGCTGCGGGGGAGTGGCGGAGTCTCATCGCTCCCACAGCCTGAGGTCTCTGAGGACGCGAGGTTCCCCCTTGTTCCACAGGGAGGGGTTTCACATCAGGGCGACTCAGCGGGGGCCTGGGCTAGGCCTGAACCCAGCTGCCCTAGGCTGTCCCAGAGAGGTGACACGGGCCTGCCCTGCCCGTGGGCCCCTGACCCTTCCTGAGAGCACGGGGCATCTGCGCACAGCAGGGACCCCAGGCCTCTTATGGGTGAGGCTAACAGCTGGCCAAGACGCACGTCCTCACTGTGGGAATCCCACATTCAGAGGCCGGGGCGTGGGCCACAGTCAGGGTGCCCTGCTGCCCAGGCCGCCCTGCCTTTTGGGGAGAGGCTGGGGCCCAGGTGGACGAGTGGTATTGCTTGTGGGGCCCTAGGCTGATGCCGAGTGCCTTGTTAACCCAGGGCTTTTTAATTTTTTCTTCTAATGAAGGGAGAGTGGCTGAAGCCGCTGGATTTTGTTGGGTGGGTGGGTGGTCGGTCCAGGAAGTCGCTGTGAGGCCTCCTAAACGCAGCCCTAGATGGAGGCCTTTGGTCTGCAGATACCCTGGTGAGGTAGGAAAGATGTTAGGGCTCAGAGCCAATGGCCACGAAGGAGTTCTTGAGGCCTCTTTGGTGCAAAAAGGTGGTTTGATTAAAGCCCGGGGACGGGACCCGGGGGCTGGGCCCGTGGATACTTTCAAGCTGGGAAGGGGTCAGGGAGAGCGGAAGTCTCTAAGGAAGTTTGGAAGCAAGGTTTCCAGGATCCCGAGGGGGCCAGCTGGTGATGGGAAAAGCTCATTTATTACCGTCTAATAAGATCTGAGTCATGGGACCCTTCAGATGTCTATCAGTGGGCCGTAAGCTTGCCCAAATAAGCTTTATTGCCAAAATAAAGGAAGCTTCCAAAGGAGTTTATATGTCAGACTCTCGGATCCTGGTGGGGGGTTTTGGGAGGATGTCAAGCTGGGATTGCCTTTTGCCCTCAGGAAGTGTGAAGGTCAAGGAGGCTGAGTTCCAAGGCGGAGGTCACTCTGCCTGTTTCAAGGACTCGTCTGTGGGCTGCAGAGTAAGGGCATTTAATTTTTCCTTCGCCTTTGTTTCCCACATCACTGGGACTCTGGTCCCTATCATTCCTGAGCCTTGGGACCAGGGATAGGGAGCCAGACCCCTCACCGGCATCAAGGCGAGCCGCCAGCCCCGGAGGGGGCTCTCCTTGGAAGGGGCCTTGAGGGGCTTGTTGTTCTAAAGAAGAAAAAGAACAAAAACAAAGCAAAAACAAAACTCCTAGGAAAGCATTTAAGAAGGTCCAGGGAACCTCCCGGAAATGCACGCAAGGGTCAGATTCCCTCCGGAACTAATTAAGGCTTCAGAAGACCTGCTCCCTCCCTGGCCTTTCTAAGTGCCTTTGTCTTCCCTTCCTGACTAATTGCTGTTTAAGTCAAGTGTTGTCAGATAAATGCTGTCTTATTCTAATATCCAGCTCTCTCCTCGAGCTCCGCGGCCTGCTCACCTTGGGCTGGGAGCTCAGTGCCTCTCTCCCCGAGCTCCGCGGCCTGCTCACCTTGGGCTGGGAGCTCAGTGCCTCTCTCCCCGAGCTCCGTGGCCTGCTCACCTTGGGCTGGGAGCTCAGTGCCTTTCTCATCTCTGCTTGGGCAATTTAGCCACTGTTGGTTGAGAGGAGCTAAATTAATTAAAGAGGTAATGGTAACGTGGAGCAGGGCTGAACATTGAAAATCAGCTTTTAATTGAAAAATGAAACGCATCTTCCCAGAGTCAGGCGCTGGCTCTGGGATGCGGGAGTCTCATTAGCGCCGTGCTCAACGGTTGAGACTAATAAAGTAGACAAGGCAGACGACAGCCACCGAGCTGCCTTCCGTGGCACCTCATTTACAAACAGGTGCGATTATTGATGCCCTTGGGCTTGAACGTGGCCCTGGGCCTTGGACGGCAGCCTCCAGGCTGCACGGACCCATCACTCACAGAAGGCAGGACTGTGAACTCCACTTCCTGCGAGAGCCCTCGGGCCCAGGTCCCGCGTCCCGGCCCAGGGGGGAAGCCCTCCGGCCAGCCTGCTCTCTGCTGGCCCTTTGCCTGATGCCCACTCTGCCCTCCTTTGAGAGTATTCCTTTTTGGGGAACCCACCGAGCCCTTTGGACAAAGTCTGATGGGACATGGCTGGAGGTGCCCAGAGCCTTCCTCTCCGAGGAGAAGGTCACCCGATGTCCCTCCACAGACCGGATCCTGAGCAAGGGCACAAAAGGGCTGGAAGTCACTGGAGGTGCTTGACTCCGGTGGGGGCACGTGGCACGTCCGTGCGATTCCCGGAGCTCCCGAGGGGCTGCCTGCCTTTCTGCCCTTTTTGGGCCTGGTTGCTTGGTCTTTTCCTTGGTTCTGCGAGCTTCTTTCATATCCTTCTAATGAATTCTCTAATGGCTTGGGTTTCCCAGACTGTTTGGTGTTGCTGGCAACCCAGGCCCCTGCGGGATGTAGGAGCTGGAACCCAGACCCGGAGCATGTCTGGGCGGGCTCTGCCCTCCCCAGCCCCCAATCGCACCACTGCAGACGCCAGCACCCTGCTCTTTCCGGCCCACTTTCCGTTTCACCGAAGGAACCTGGGGAGGGAGTGAATTAAAAAAGCTACTGGAGTTCAGCCCCCAGGCAAACTCTGGGTCTCGTTTTGAGCTGCCCCAGCCCGGCCTCGGGTAGCAGAGATGAGAGGTTCCCTGAGCCTCGCCGTGGACCGTTTCTGGTCTCAGTCCACGCCATGGGTGAGCGTTGGGAAGTCTGGGGGGCCCTCCTTCGAGCTGACTGCTGTGTCCCCCCTCACTGTCATCGCTGTCCTTCATGGTAGGTGCCTCCCAGCCCAGAGCCTCTTCCCTGGAGGCGCTGGCCTCGGGGAGCCCAGCAGAAGCCCAGCAGAGAGAGGGAGCAGGGGTCCCAACACAGGCGCCGTGGGCTGCGGCATCTCATTCCAGAAGAGCCGTCCGCCGGCTTAGCTGGATAGCCACGTGACAACGTTCCCCGCTTCCCCAGAGGTCTGTTACCCGCCACCTGTTGTCAGGTAACAACTGCTGTTTTATAGAAAAACAGGAATGAGTTCAGGTGAAAATAAGCCAAAAAAGAACTCAGTGTGGCTGACAAGTAGGAATACAAATGGAAATATCAAGGTTGGGGGAACAGGGGTCCAGGTGCCCTGAGAATTCAGGTGAGATGGTCTCGGGCCCTGCGGTGGGCAGAACCTTCCAGAAAGGGCACCTAGCTGGGCTGGCATCGGCCTGTGGCCCGCACCTGGCCGTGGGGGTGTGTGTGTGGCCCCGTCTCCCACTGTGAACGTGGATTCTCGCCTCCGTCTGGGGTCACAAGGACCTGAGCTGGTTCATGGCTTCCACCGAGCCCCGCTGACCGGGGAGAGGACTCAGGTCTGTCCCGGAGACTCGGAAGAACATCCGGCCGTGACCTGGAGGGTTGGGCCCAGGGATGTGTTGATGGCGCCGTTGTTGGGAAATCTTGGGATTGGGGTTTCATCAGAATATTGGACAAAAGGTTGGTGTGTGATTGAGAAGCAGAGCATTCGAGAAGTCTGCTCATACTCTTAGATTTTCAAAGTGATGGATCATCTTCTTAATGAGACTGTGCGGGTGGCTTATCGACGCTCCATACCCTCTATTGTTCAGGTAAAGATTCTTATTTTTAGATGCTCTGTGGAGCTTCATGATTGCTCAGTGATCCTTGCAGCCAAATAGAAAGAACACGACTGGGCTGATTAATTGGAAGTTGGGAAATGATCGTTTTCCTTGTCTTTGAGAATTTTATTCACCTTTTGAATAGTCAGACCATGTGAGCATTTTTATGCAAGTCTGAGCTCTGCTAACTGACGTTGGAAATGGATAGAAACTAGCCCGATTCATCCTTGAAGACCCCGCTGTGCAGCGAAGCACAGCCCATCGCTCTTCCTCGGGACGGTGACGATCGGACGCTCGGCTGTCCTTCGCGCAGACAGGGAGCAATTAGGGGCTTCCCGCTGTGGTCACGGGAGACGCAGCGGAGCCGGGCAGGAAGGGGACCTTCCGCGTGGACGCTGTTCTGCTGAGTCTCGTCCAGCCTGCGGTGTGGGGCTGCCCTGGGGAGGGCCCGGGGAGGTGGGGCGGGCATGGCCAGCCCCGGGAGCCTCGCTCCACAGTGTCCCTTTGTTGTAAGATGTGCTGCCGTCATAAATAATAATCCAGTTGTAGAGATAAAGTGAAATCCTAGAGAGTACTCAGATAGTCCAGAAATAGAATAAGAGAGAAAACAGAACAAAGAATAGACTAGACGAAAAGGAAATAACCAGCAAAGTGATAGATTTACTCCAATCAGATCATTAACTCTGTTAAATGTATTCAATATAATGTATAAGTATATATTTTTATACCTTGTGTTTTTATTTTCCTTCAATGGAAAACATTCTCCTGTCCTTTGTGGCTTCCTCTTGGACCCGTGGGTTTTTTAGAAGCATGCCTTTTGGTTTTTAAATATTTTCAGGTGTCGAAGTTCATTTTATGGCCCTGAATATGGTCTGTGCTGGTGAATATTTCATGTGCCCTTGAAGGGAATGTATGTTCTGCTCTTGCTGGGTGAACCGGTCTGTGTTAATTAGACGGAGCCGGTAGACTGCCGCTCCCGTCTTGTGTGTCCTACTGATTTCCTGTTTACCCGTCCGTTGATTACAAAGAGAGACGCATGATAGTTTCCAGCTATAATTACGGAGTTATCTATTTTTCTTTTCAATCCAATCAGCTTTGGCTTCACTATTTTAAGGCTCTTTCACTAGCTGCATACACATTCAGGATCATATCTCTTGATTAATTGACCCCCTATCTTTGTGTGGTGTCCTTCTCCATCCCTGCGACGTGCCTTGTGCTGAAGTCTCCCTTGACCGGCACAAACGCGTCCATTCCAGCTCCCACTCAATCAATGCTTCTATGGTACGGCTGCTTCTTTGTATTTTTACCCTATTTATGTCTTCAGACTTAAGTGGGCTTCTTAGGATGGCCTGTTGCTGGGTCGTGCTCCTTCTGTTACTCTGATACTCCGAATCAGATATTCTCACGTGTTAAATCACTTGATCCTAAATTATGAATAGCTTTCCATACACAAAAATTCTTCCAAAATATTATCCTAATGTCTGAAGAATATTCTATACAATTCTTTTTTTTTTTTAAAAAAGTTAGTTAGTTTATTTGCAAGAGAGAGAGCGAGCGAGCACATGACTCTGCACTGGACAGAGAGCCCGACATGGGCCTTGATCCCACGACCCTGAGACCATGACCTGAGCCGAAATCAAAAGTCGGACGCTCAGCCACTTGAGCCACCCAAGCGTCCCTGAGAATATTCTGTGTAACAGATGTTTCCAAACCTGTCCTCAATATCCTCCTGTTTTGGGACAGTTTCTATTAAAATGAAAGCTTCAGTTCATATTCCCACAGCTAAATGCTTGGGCATGTCCTTGACCATTTTCTAGAAGTACAATTACTGAGTCATGGGATAGGCTTATTTTAAGAAGTTATTTAGAGCCAAGTCAGCTTCTAAAATGATTGGTGGTAGTAAACAGTCGCTTCACATCTCCACCCTCCTGGCATCTCGGTGCCTAGGACTGTCTCAGGCTCGGGGACACGGGCCCACTCAGTCGCTGGTCTGGGAAATGCGTGACTTCAGCTCCGGGAGTCCTTGCGGACGGAAGGCTTGTGCGGGTGGGCTGACGTCTGGCTAAGGGGACCAGCCTCTGGCCGGGGGCTCAGTGTTCTCGGGGCCTCCCTCCCCCAGGACAGCTGGCCGTCCAGGCCCTTGCTCGCCTGCCTTTCTCATTGCTCACCTCCGTGTCCAAAGTCACCTCCTCACGAGGTACCCTGGCTACGTGACCGACAACCCCGCCCCCAGTTCCTGTCATAATTTAGATTCATGGGAAGGCAGAGCCTAGATCTCAGGCTGGGTCTGTTTGGACTGAGCAGATCTGACGTTCAGCCCTCCGACTGAAGAAGCCCCTCGGGGCTGCGGTCCTGCCGGTGTCACTCACCTGCCTGCCCCCCATCAGAGGACACCGTTCAGCTGGGGGAGCGACAAGACGGAGGGGCACCGGGTCCCCCCGGGATTTACAAGTGAGAAACAAAGCTTGTTCCTGAAGCCGGAGGCTGTAGGCTTGCCTGTTTTGAGAATGAACTTCCCTGTCCTGACTAGTCTGCGTGGAGAGTTTGACGCTCTCGTGAGCTAGAAAAAGGGACCTCGTGGCGGGAATGTGGTGCCCGAGGAGGGTGGTGCGTGCTGGGGTCATCGGCTGGGGACATGCCGTGCTGCTGGCCGGGGCTTGGCCTGGGCCACGGGGCGGGGCCGCCGGTGGACCAGCTCGCCTTTGGGAGGCAAGACCCCCCTGACAGAAGGTTCGGGGTTGGGATGACGCGAAGAGAAGTCAAGGATCAGGGCTCCCGTTTGGGCCCCACCCGTTGCGTGCAGGGTGGGGCCTGTCTGTGCAGCAAGGAGACTTGGCGAAGGGGGTTTCGTGAGGAATTCCTGGGCTCTGTCTGCGCATTTAAGTTTGCGATGCCCGCTGGAGTCAAGAGGAAGGAGTGACGCGCTGTGATTGGGCCCCGGGCGTGAGTCGTGAGCGAGGTGCCCCAGGGTTGGGCGCCACGGGCCTTGACCCCATACACATTTTGTGGGGTGTGTTAGGTCTGCCCTGGAAGGACAGCAAATGGCCGGTTTGTGTTCGATTCTCGGCGGATTTGTTGGGGGCGGGGGAGCGCCTTCCCCGTGGAGTGAGTGTTTGCTGCACACACGGTCCTGTGCCACGTGAGGCTGCCGCACTGTGCCTCCAGCGTCAGCCTGTCTGCCGGTGCGGGTTGGTGCGTCCTGGAGTGCTGTTCTCGGCCGACCCTGCGGCGCTGAAGGCTCCCACTCGTGCTTTCCCTCCCCCTCTCCCTCCTTGAGAAGAGCAGCTCGGGGCCCCAGTGGAGCCCAGGCTTTGCTAACTTGTCCGGAGCCCCCAGCAGGGATGGTGCATCATGACGCTTCCTTCTGGCAGAGTTACGTTTAGTAGACGAGTTCGCCTCTGCTAATCCAAGGCCAGCTTCTGGGGGCGGGGAGAGGGCGTGTGAAGAAGAGGAAGGCACCGTCCAAGGGCAAGGAGCTCACGTGCACGAGGGTGGGCAAGCTGCTAACTTGAACTTGACCACAGCCCAAGGCTTTCGGAGGCCAGTTCTCGGGGAGCGAGTGAGCGGCAGGATCTGGGAATGGCAGGGGAGACGGCACCTCTGGGGGTCACAGAGGCTGCCTGGGCGACGGAGGTGTCGCTGAGTCCCAGCGGGGGCCAGACAGACTGCTGGTCGAGGGAGGGCTAAGCACCAAAGCCCCAGAAGGACGAGACTGCACTTCTGCTTGATTGCAGGGACAGACATCTGTCTGACATTCAAGCCCCCAGGGGAGCTGCTGGCGAGTGTCACAGGTGTGGCCGGACCCAGGCGTCGGGGTGAGACAGTCAGGAATCCGTCTCGTGTCTCAGCCATCTGCCTGGTCACCTCCATTGTCAGCAGCCCCCCCCACCTGTGCGCAGAATTCGCCTCCGAGACTTCCAGTGCACGTGCCGCCGGCTGAGCCGTGTGCTCAGTCCGCGCGGCCGTGTGGCCGTCCCTGCACCAACCACTGCCCGGAGGGGCACGCGTTCGCCTCGGAGCCCCGCAGGCCCGGGGCCGCCCCGACTGCTGGGCGTGCTCGGCGGCCTCTCCCGACACACGGAGGGGAGAGGAGGGCAGGGTGGTTTTCCACAGCAAAGGCGGGGGTGCTGCTAGCGGAGGAAACGGAACGGCACCCGCCCGTCCAGCCTCTCCGTGAACTGAACGGACGCGTCTCCGTGGCTGCTGTGACAGATGATGACGCATTTAGTGGCCCTAATACAAGACTGGTCAGAAGTCGAGCCCAGGAGATGTGAAGGTGTCGGGGGGCTGGGGCCTCCAGAGCTCCAGAGGAGAATCGATTTACCTGCCTTTCCAGCCTCTAGAGGTGCCCGCGTGGCCGGGCTCCTGGCCCTTCCTCCGTCTTCGAGCGGTGGCGTTGGACTGGCTCTTCCTCACTCCGCCGTCTGGTGTGTTCGCTGTGCTCAGCCTGCTCTTTCCCCTCGTAAAGACCCTGTGATGACTTGGGGGCCAGCAGCGCAGTCCAGAATCACCTTACCAGGTCCGTGTGTTATCTGGTTTCCCTTCGGCACGATCACAGAACGAGACTATCCCATTTCCAAGCGAGGGGACGCCGGCGAGGGAGCAAGGGGTTAAGCAGGGCGTACTGTGTTTATGCTGCGGACAGGTTCCCCTGGACAGACTGTTTTGAAGGCCTGTGGGTTAGAGACAAGTGTGTGTCTGGGTCCTCAGTGGGCCGAGCGAGGCCGTGTTCTGCAGCCGGTGGGGAGCCTGGGGGCTGTAGGCCTGGTGGTCCGGTTTGCTCTCTGGTGACGGACGCTATGCCCTCAGAGGGATGCCTGGGCTTCATGTGTCTTCCAGATGAAAGGAAGGGGGAGGCTTTTCAGCCAGGGTGCCTGCACTGGGGCCTTTAGTCTGCAGGCTGCCGTGGGGCTCGGAGCGCGGTGAGGGCAGGGCCAGTGTGCATGAGCCCCAGCCCTCTGCAGGGCAGCCTGGCAGGCTCTGACCTCGGCCGCACAGCTGTGTCTGGTCTGCCCGGAGCTGCCTCCGGCCAGGTTCCTTCAGGAATGGAAGGCAAATAGGGGCACGCACGCGAGGTGCTGTGATGGGCATACATCTGCCCTGAGTGTTCCTAAAGGGGGACAGAGCGTCAGGCCAGCGCACCCCACGGGGGGCATTGAGGCCCATCTCCTCTCCTCAGTGAGATGGAGCGTGAATTAGTAGTCCTCAGTGGTGCCGGAGGTGCCGAGCCTGCTGGCAGGTGGCTGCCGTTGGACCTGGACGGTGTTTGTGCAGGTGAGTAGGGGGACCCCTGGCTTTGTCTTTCCAGGCATTCGTGCTGGCTGGGGGCCCTGCGGTGGGAGGGTAGGCTGTTGTCCCTGCCTCTGCGACCCCAGGCTCAGCCCCTGAGACCCGCTCCCCGAGGTCGCATCAGGGCGCTATCAGTGGGGAAGCCCCATCGTTCAGAGTTGTTTGTTTCTTCTTCAAAATGAGTTTTAAATTTATTTTATTTTATTTATTTATTTTAAATACTCTATTTATTTGACACAGAGAGATCACAAGCAGGCAGAGAGGCAGGCAGAGAGAGAGGGGGAAGCAGGCTCCCCGCTGAGCAGAGAGCCCGATATGGGGCTCAATCCCAGGACCCTGAGACCATGACCCGAGCGAAGGCAGAGGCTTTAACCCACTGAGCCACCCAAGCTCTCCTAAACTTATTTTAAAGATGTTATTTGTTATCTTTATTTTAAAGATTTACATACAGTAAAAGGGACTTTTTTGGGGAATATAGAGTCCTCGAAGTTGTTACAGGTGAGGAGACTCACAGAGGGGTCGTGGCTCAGCTCAGTCACCCAGGCTCCCTCCTGCTGCCTCAGCGGTCCCAGCCCCCGGTGACCCCACAGTGTTGTGGGGAGTGTCCCAGAGACTCGCGACGCACACGCAACCTTCCGAGCCTGGGATTTTTCACTCCACCTCATACCTTTCAGATTCACCCTGGTTGTGAACCTTTCAGAAAGAGCCAACGTAAAACCAGTGAATCACCAACGTGGTAATCATAAAAAATTTGTTGCGAACTCCCAGAAAAAG
>JAQQSY010004854.1:0-12037 GCA_028646535.1 Procyon lotor | reverse complement strand
CATACAATCAGAAACTCATATTGTTTCTTATTGTGTTCAGCACAATTCCATCTTGTCTTGAACACATCTTTGAAAGTCCATCCTGTCAGATAGTTGAAGGACTAGGCCTTGTGACTTTATGAATAATTCACATAACAGATAATGTTCTCACGGTTAATTGAAAATTACTCAATTCTTTCCCTCGTGCAATGAATATCTCAGTCACGTCTGCTGTGATGAGAATCAATAGGTTCTGCTGTGTGGAAAAGAATCCTGGCATGCGTCAGAAAAGATTGGAAAGGACACTTAGTGAGGTGGTCTTTCTGCCCATCAAGGTCCTGTGACAAAGTATACATCTGTCCATGACCACTTCCCCGTGGCGATCGGTGAAATGTCTGCCTACCCACATAAGCCAATCCTCCGCCGAGTTTGAGAAAGAAGTGGATGTGAAAAATACACTACTTGCAGTCTGAGACAAAATAATTCAGACTTTTTAAAGTGATGACTTATTCTGATATTTCTCCTTGAACAATTCAGGGCTCTTTATATAATAATGCATTCCTGTATTTCCCTTTAATTTGATTTCCAGCAGCTCTCTTCCTGGGATATAGTCCCAATCCTCATTCTTGTCATCTCGCGGTAAATGTGTGATGTGGGCAGAGACTGCAATGGGGCTCAAAACCAGAAGAGAGGGGGAATCTGGTGCTTTCTAAAGAGTGTCCATTGAGCCACATCAGTCTGTGCCCAGACAGCTGAGGAAGGCATGTGGGCTTTGGAGCTTTCTGTAGGCCTTTCTAATGTGTTTTCTTACTATAGATTCTTAGGGGAAAAAAATGAAAAACCTTGACTGAATTGAAATTCAGAGAAGGGGGATTGTTCTACACTCTGTCCAGAATAGTTTCAGGTTTTAGTGCCAAGTGAGAGGTAGCAGAAGACAAGCATCTCTAAATGGCAGGGAGCCAGCAGAGCGAGGAGGTGGTGGGGCTGGAGGGAAAGGACGCAGGAAGCCAGGATGGACTTGGGCAGGCACAGGTGCACATGCTACCTCCTCTTCTGAGCCTTCCAATGGAGGCACTATCTAAATGGCTCATGCCCTTTCTCCTTCCTCAACCAATTAAAAGTAGGGCACATCATATAGTCAATGGTATTTAATAGGGTCAAATGGTGATAGATGGTAGCTACACTCATGGCGAGAATAGCATAACATGTAGACTTGTCAAATCACTATGTTGTACACCTGAAATTAACATGTGTCAACTATACTTACAACTGTACAGAACAAAACAAGACTAGTGCCCATGATAGATGAGTAGAAGCTTCCCTCCTGTCCCAGACCAGATATCCCAATGGTGTTTAGCAGCATCTCCCTACATTTCAGTGTCCAATGTGCTCCATTTCCACTGCCCCCTCCTCCCGGCATAATTCTGGTGGGTGGGGTAGAGGTGAGGGGTGGTCTCTTTCACTATTCTGTCTTTATCCAATCTTCTTTCATTTCTTAATACCTTCTAATTTATCTCCCCCTTAGAGCTATCCATGTTTTTCTTTTTTTTTTTTTTAAGATTTTATTTATTTATTTGACAGAGAGATCACAAGTAAGCAGAGAGAGAGAGAAGCAGCTTCCTGCTGAGCAGAGAGCCCGATGTGGGGCTCCATCCCAGGACCCTGAGATCGTGACCTGAGCTGAAGGCAGAGGCTTTAACCCACTGAGCCACCTAGGTGCCCCTATTCATGTTTTTCTTTCCATGTTTCTATTTATATTAATTTGTTTTTAAAAATCAAGATTTTGGGACGCCTAGGTGGCTCAGTCGATTAAGTCACTGCCTTCAGCTCAGGTCATGATCTCAGGGTCCTGGGATCAAGTCCCATATCGGGCTCCTTGTTCAGTGGGGAGCCTTCTTCTCCCTCTGCCTGCTCTGCCTGCCGCTTCCCCTGCTTGTCCTCTCTCTTTCTCTCTGACAAATAAATAAATAAAATCTTTAAAAAAATAAAAAATTAAAAAATCAAGATTTTATTAAAAAGCAGAGCATAAGGAATAGAGTCAATGATACTGTAATATGGATGTACCATGTATCAGGACAGATGGCAGCTACACTTAGAATGAACACGGGATAATGGATAAACGTGTCAAATCACTAGATGGTACACTTGGAACTAATGCAACATTGCATGTCGATTATACTCAACTAAAAAAAAAAAATCAAGATTACATTTTATGTAATTTACAGAAAATTATATAATTTGAACGATCAAATAGTTTCCAAGGCTTATTAAAAAAAAAAAAAAACAAACTGACCCTCCCCCCTTTTCCTTTTCCCATTTCTGAGAGTTGACTATTTTTGGCTTTAAAAGTATCTATCTCAAAAAAAAAAAAAAGTATCTATCTCAACATCTCCAAACTTTTTCAGTTTGGGACCTACTTTGACCTCCTGTTTTAGGTGAGGATTTACTCTCTTTCAGCAGGCCTGGCTCCCATTCCTGTGCAAGTCTTAAACAATCAGTGATTGCTCGGTTATTGCTGTCGTGCATGCTGCTTAGATGTGAATCACGTGAGAAATAGAACTTTCTGTGTGCGACTTTATATTCCCTTTGGAATCAAGAATTGCCTTGGTTTTGCTTCTTAAGTTTTTTTTATGTTCTCATTATCATTCATCTCCGACCCTCAATCCAGTTTTTGTACTGTCTGTTCTGTAACTCTTAATTTTTGCCTATTGGTCATCCTAAACTGCCCCTCTCACTGCCTTCCCTTCTCTCTTCACTCCTTTTCAGAGATTTTCCAGCTTTGCTCTCCAGTATCTCTGTCGAATTTTCGATTTCTCCCAGCATCTTTTTAATCCCTAGGAGTTCTTTTATCCCTCCACTCCTCGAATGTTCTTTTTAAAAAACAATATCCTTTTGTTGTGTTTCAGGGAGCTAAAATCTTCCGCGATCTCTCTGAGAATACTGATGATTTTCTCTCTCGACATCCTGCATAGGTTCTCTTCTCCCCAGATTGCTTTCTTCTGTCTGCGAGTGTTAGTCTTTGTTATTCATGTTGGAGACTTTCTTCAGATATCTAGGGATCTTCAGATGTCAGTTTATATTTTTAAAAATGACCTGAAAAGGATAAAGGGTAGCCCTTGTGTGCGGTTGGTACCTCCCACCTTTGGGGCACACAAGAGGGTAATCTGGGATTTTCTGAAGTCCATCTCTTTGGATGTTTCCTCTTTTTTTTTTTTTTTAAAGATTTTATTTATTTGACAGTGAGAAACACAGCAAGAGAGGAAACACAAGCAGAGGGAATGGTAGCAGGGGAAGCAGGCTCCCCGCCGAGCAGAGAGCCTGATGTGGGGCTCGATCCCAAGACCCTGGGATCATGTCCTGAGCCGAAGGCAGATGCTCAACGACTGAGCCAGCCAGGTGCCCCTGGATGTTTCCTCTTGAGATGGTCAGATTCTAAGTGAAGAAACTTCTTTTCTCTGTATGGTGTGTGCCTGGCTACTGGTGCCTAGAAACTGAGTGATAATACATGATTTGCAGTCCTGATGTTCAGCAGCTCAGTGGGGTTGGGGTGGGGGGCTCCGTGGTGCAGATCGTGTTCTTCCTAGCTTCTTCCACTGACAGTTTAGTATTCACCTTTTTTAATGGTCAGAAGTAATTTTAATTAAATCCATATACATAAGTTTGTTGCAGAGAACTATACATAATGGTTTTTATAACATAGTATTAGTTTTCAGGATACAATATAGTGATTTGATACTTGCAAAATGATCACCACAATAAGTCTAAGAAACATCTGTGACCACATATAATTACAGAATTCTTTTTTCTTGTGATGAGAACTTTTAAGATTTCCTCTCTTAGCAAATTCTAAATATGCAATGCAGTATTGTTAACTCGTCTCTCACCACGCTGTCCCTTACCACCCTAGGACTTACTCATTGTATAACTGACAGTTGTTATCAAAAAGACAAGAAATAACAAGTGTTGGTAAGACTGGGGAGAATAGGGAATCTTTGTGCACTTGGTGGGAATGTAAATGCGGGCAGGCACTTTGGAAAACAGTATGGAGTTTCCTCAAAAAATTAAAAACAGAACTACCCTACGATCCAGCATTTTCACTTCTGGGTATTTTTCCAAAGAAGACAAACACACTAACTCAAAATAATATCTGCACCTCCATGTTCATGGCACATTATTTACAATAGCCAAGGCATGGAAAGAATTTAAGTATCCATCCACAGATGTATGGATAAAAAAACGTGAGATATGCACACATGCACATGCATACACACACACACACACACACACACACACACACACACACACACAGGAATATTACTCAGCCATCAAAAAGAACAAAATCTTGCCAGCAGCCTGGATGGAACCTGAGGGCATTACACTAACAAAATAAGTCAGAGAAAGACAAAAACCATATGATCTCACTTATAGGTTGAAGCTTCAAAATAAATAAATAAATAAATAAATAAATAAATAAATAAATAAAAGCCAAGCTCGTAGATACAGAAAACAGATTGGTGGTTGCCAGAGGCTGAGGGGAGGGTGGGTGAAATAAGTATTCATTTTAATTCCCCCTGCATCACTTCTCAATCATCCTTTCGCTTTCAAGCTTTCACAATTTTATTTCCATTTCTTTCTCTCCTATTCTTTGTCCCTGTGGGCAAATGCCTTAAACTTTTTTCCTTCACTTTCATTCAAGTGAGATTTCAAGAGAGTGAGGAGTAGCTTAGCCCTCTATATCTAACCGTAAGTTCTCTTGTTATCTCTAAAATTAGTTTTCTCAGGAACAAGAGCAGGGTCGTCACGTGCAGTTGTGTGGTGTGTGCAGTGCACAATTCTAAGGGAAACCATCCCTGTCATAAATGTTGTCCATTTCTATATTTCTTTTGACAAATTTCTGGCAAATTAGAGCAAAGTGTCTTGCTCTGCAAAAATAAGTGTAATACAGCAATTATTTAATAGGGAGAAGTAAAGTTTCTTCATGAAGGGTTAAGTTTTTTCTAAGCTCACGGAAAAGATTTGTGTGTACTAATGCCAATTCTGAATAAGGAATTTGAACTGAGACTTCTGGTTTCAAAGATATTTCTGAGATTTCTAGTTTAAGTTGGACCAGACTGATTTCCAAAAATGGACTGAGCAGAGTCTCGCAATGCCAAGCAAATGGAGAGTTTCAACAGGTGGCTGCTGAGTAGTCTGATCGATTTTTTGAAATGTCTACTCTGAGGGGAATAACCAAACTTTTCTTGACAACATGGTGAAATAAGACCTCTCTAATTGGTAATAGTTGCCGACAAAATTGTATTAAAAAATAAAATCAGTGGCAGATTTCTGGTTTAAAATCATTTGGCCAACAGATCCTGACACGGCCTCTCCTTACTTCCTACTCAAATAACCATAAAGACAGCAAAAGAATGAACATATATACAAAACTAAAACCAGCAGCCAACATACTGCCAGAATCCTGGAAGGAATTCCACCAGAGATGAGATATATGAGGTACAAATAGAAATCAGAACAGTTGGCCTAGGTGTGTGCTTTTCCAGCTGACACAGAACTGAGCTGCTGCAGCTAAGGTAGGAAGATTTATCTCAGTGCTCTACCCTGGCTCGCGGCTCTAAAGTCCATATCAAGCCGAAAGCAGTGTGGCTGTCAGGCAGTGGTCTGGATACTTCTTGGTTCACAGAGCTGATCCCTCCACATACTCTTAACCCCGTCAGCCATTTCTCTTCCTCATGTCTTTGGAGATTTTAACTTCCAGGAAGACATGTAGCAGGAAGTGTGTATGGAAGGAGATGAGGAGCAAAGAAGGAAAAGGACGACCGGACCGTGGCACGTTGCATTCCAGGAGGTCAGTCCCATAGAGGAGTTAGAAGTGAGAGCAAGTACAGAAGGGCATGCTGGGATTAGCTTCTCAGGACACGGAATCAGGCATCGGGTGTAAAAGAAAGTTTAAGTTCAGGACAATTGCGCTAGTGGGATGTGAGCCCGTCCCTGGGAATTAGGCTAGAAACCATGTTCCTCAATTGGCCCTCCAATTGTAAATCATTTCCAATTGCAAATGAACCACACACAAGGCCAAGGGCAACTCACAGACAGTGTCAGCTGGAAAACACTCCATCAAACTCATTTTCTTCTCAGATAAGTAGATAGGAAGAACCACAATAGCACAAGGAGCATATGAGAAAAAAATACCATAGAAGAATAAAATGGAGACAAGGAGAAAGTCTCACAAAACATCTCAGAATGATTTACTGGATGTTCGGTAAAGGTAGTAACAAGATTTCAAGTTTTATGCACACTGTTACAATAATATAATGGGAAAGAAAAGCAGTATTTAACAAAATGGAGAAGACACAGTTATTGTCACCCAGAGATGCACATCCTCTTTGGACCAGAAATCAGAGAGCAGGCAGGAGCTGCTTAAGCCCTCATATTAGACAAGATCAGAGCAACTGGGGGTTGATTCCTTTAGGATATCGGAAACACAGAGTGCCCATATGTGTCAGCAGCCGAGAACCGGCTCCCTGCTTGAAACCCAGCTTGTGGGGAGGGGCACCCCAACTCTTAAAGGACGTGGAAAAAGTTTCAACTGCTGCTGAGAGCAGTGGCTTGCTTCAGTCTACTTACAATGGCTGTAAAGAGGGATCCTGACAACTGCATAACCAGACCTGGGCCCAGCTGCCGCAGGCTCTGCCACTGGATCTCAGAAGTTCCCCAATCTCATTATGGAAAGAAATCAAAGCACCAGTTCAAAACCTGGTTCTGGCTATACTGCTAGATATGGAGGGGGGAGTCTGTCTGTGTGTGTGTGTGTGAAAAAGAGGGAGAGAGAAATCGCTTCTCGGCCTTTCGGCTAAGATCAAGTGAAGAGGGAGAGAGAAATCAGATAAAATAAATATTAAGACATATGAACAATAAAAATGACAAGAGAATAAGCTCCTGAAGAAATACAAATAATAGAGCAATGTGACGATGATTTATGATAATGTTCTTATAAACTATGTCTGAGAAAGTGTAGTTCATCATGAGAGTTCTGGATCCACACCCTTCAAAACCTAGCTTCTTAGTTGCATGACCTTGCTGAGCCTTGGTTTCCTGTGTATATAGTGGGGATTAAAACAATACCTGTTTCACTGACTTATTGCAAAAATTAAAGTAATTCCAACAGTGCCTAGCATATGTCAAACTAAAATGCAATGGTAGAATTCAAATCTTCATTGGAAATGGTAAGAAATCAGAACTGGTGATGGAAAAGCTAATCAGTAACACAGAGGATAAGCTTGAGAAGTTCTTGCAATGTTTCCAGGAAGATGAGAAGAGACAAAAAAGAATTGCAGAAAATAAAACAAACATAGAGGACATGGAAAAACATCCTGATTTGGATGTTTAATATAAGCATTCTGACGTTTAAGTAAGTACATAGGTGACTTGAATCATTATTGATAATCTTCAATTAACAATGTATCAATCTGGGGATTCATGGGTGGCTCAGCAGGTTAAGTGTCTGAGTTTGGCTCAGGTCATGACCCAGGATTCTGGGATCGAGTCCCACATTGGGCTCCCTGCTCTGTGGGGAGCCTACTTCTCCCTCTCCCTCTGCCTGCTGCTCCCCTTACTTGTGCTCTCTCTCTTTCTGTCAAATAAAGAAATAAAATCTTTAAAAAACAAAAACAAAAAACCAAAACAATGTATTATTCTGTAAGGAAAGATAATTTCCTTTCTTTTCAAGGACCTGTGAACATAACTCTTGATCATGTACTGACAGATCAGGCGCTGCAAAGCCTTAGGGTTTCAAAACAGCCTTGGTATTGCCTTGGTCAAAACTAAGAGGCCCTAATTATGAGTTTGTAGGCCTCTCAATTCTCTCTTCAACAAAATATGCTTTGCTTTTCATCTTATTACATATTGTGGTTTCAATTAAGGGTTTTTTTTTAAGTGTCGCATTGATTAAACAATAACAATAGGGTGAAAATTGCTGCCCTAGAGGTTAATAATTCCTGAGAGTTGAAATAGGGTGGGTAGACCCAATTCTCAAACTATCATGAAGCGATACCAGAAATTAGTAATAAAAGTTAAAAACAAAACAAAACCCTCCGGCCATTTGGACATTAAAATTACACTTCTAACTCATTGTTGATTCACAGAGGTAATCAAACTACACTGTAGGCCTGCTTGAAAATTTAAACATTACAGGCAATCATAATGTCAGTTACTTCCATTAGAGAATTTGTTTAAAAAAACAACATTCCATTCTCTTATTAGAAATTTTTTAAAAATTGACTCAAAGAAAAAGAAAATTTTAGAGATAACATGAAAACAAGTGTAAGTAAGAAATGAAAAGTATTGCCATTGATAAGTTTAAGAGTTTAATCTTTGTGAGTAAAAAAAAAAACATAAGAACAAATGGGTTAGAAAAACTGGCAATTTCTTTTAAAAAGGAAAGAACCCATAAATCAAGAAAATTTGTGTAGTAATGAGTGGCAATAAGGTAATGATGAATATTGATCTATAGTCATGAGGAAGCAGTTAAAATCACAGACCCAAAGAAGATCATAGTTTTATAAGAAAATTTATGCACACTAGACAATCGTAGATATACGATTCCGTGTATCAGGAAAGAATTTGATATATGAACCAAAATTCTTCAAAAATATGCCAACTCTTTGACCCAGAAATTTGTTTCTAGTAATTGACAAAATTATTATAGAAGTGAACCAAAGCTTATTTAAAAGGGAATTGGTTGTTGCATTATCTATAAGAGCAAAACATTAGAAAGTTTGTAAATGTTCAACAATAAGAGACTATTAAATACAGTATATTTATCCAGTGCAATACCATACAGCCACTAAAAAGTTGTAGAATATTTGACGTATTTATTTCACTGAGGAAAGTAGAACAGGCAAGCTTTGAAACATCATTCCAGGCTCTTTGGGTGTATTAAATGACTTAATTAATCTGTCAAGTCACTGATGGAGAAGACATTCGATATGTGTCAGTTTTCCCTCCCACACAGGATTCTTTTGAGAGCTAGTTGTACACCAAGTGGCTAGTCTGTGCCTGGCACATGGTCCTCACGCATCAGACCTTCAGGCCCTGGTCCTCTCCCTCTTGTCTGTGTTCAGGAGAGCCAAGCTTCCCCCCCCAGCACACACTGGCATTTTTGTACCGGGATGCAGTTGAGTTGAAATGTGGTTTCTGATGTGGTGAGGAAATGAAAGCAGGATACTGACCTCTTACCTACTACTCTCTTTTTTCTTTCGTTTTTTTTTTAGGTTTTATTTATTTATTTGACAGAGAGAGATCACAAGTAGGCAGAGAGGCAGGCAGAGAGAGAGGGGGAAGCAGGCTCCCTGCCGAGCAGAGAGCCCGATGGGGGGCTCGATCCCAGGACCCTGAGTTCATGACCTGGGCCGAAGGCAGGGGCTTTAACCCACTGAGACACCCAGGTGCCCCTCTTTTTTTTTTTTAAGATTTTATTTGTTTATTTGAGAGAGAGTGCATGCATAAGCATGGGCGGGGGCAGAGGGAGAGGGAGAAGCAGACTCCCCGCTGAGCAGGGAACCCCACATGGGGGCTCCATCCTAGGACCCTGGAATCATGATCTGAGCCGAAGGCAGACGCTTAACCCACTGAGCCACCGAGGTGCCCCTTTACCTACTACTCTCCTTAAATATATGTTTAGCATTGACCATCCTACTGATATTCAGCAAAGGGCAGCTGCATGAAAACAGAGGTCATTCTAGGCTCTGGCAAATATTTCATAGTTAGTCTGGCCATGAGCCAAGCCCTCCCCAGCACAGCTCCGTGCCTACTTCTGCTCTAGATTTACAGCATGTTTTCAGAAAGAAGGAGCCCGGGACGTCCTGCTGAGCTGTCGGTGACCATTACAAGACAAAACTTCCTTTATGATTATATTCATTAAACTGGGTGTAGTTTACAAGAGCTTTTATAAAACTCTCCAAGTATAAAGTCTGCCACCATTAGAATTGGTTTCAACCTTTATAATGTGGTGTGTGGAGTTGTGATTGGACTTAGCCCTGCTGGAAGGACTAGTTTTACTAGGATATTCAAACTATGAGCTTAATCCCACCTTCCTTTGCGTTGGCATGGTCAAGGTAATGGATTCCCATTATGTATGTTCAGTAGAGGTTCCAACGGGAAGCTCTGGCAAGTCTTTGCAGGGCTCTTGAGCATTAATGACTGTTATTTATTCCTGCATCAGCCCTGCATAAAACACCATCTTTGCAAAGTGTGATGCAATAACCTGCCCAGGTTTCTCTCCCACGACAATGGTGAGTTTTAAAACTATCCTTGTAAGAACCTGTGGGAACAAGCCCTTCAGGTGCATTATTCATTATGTGGCCGACTGACCAGGATTGCTTTTGCTTCCTATCCTTCAACATTTCTGATAAGTCCCAAGTCCTATTCTGGATCTATTTCAAGCTTTCAAACATCCTCCTCTTCTGTGTCTATAGGGTCTGTTTTTATTCCTAATTCAGCCACCTTCATCCATCCCAACCTTGGACAAGATACCATTGTTGCTAGTGGAGGGCCTTTGGAGTCATTTGTTTTTTTGGTAGCACCCATAGAAGCTTATTTCCTTTCTTGGAATTGGGAAATCATGTGGCTTTGACCCACCAAATTAGAACAGTCTCGGGAGTCTGATTTATGAATGTATAATCAGGTCAGGCTCCAGGGCCTGTGGGCAAATGTGAGCTCTTCACAGAATGAGGACTTCTGTGGTGTAAGAAGCCGAGTTCTAAAGATGCTCGAAAAGTTTCCTGGTCACCTAAATAATCTTACAAAACAACGCTTTAATGATTTAAGTGTAAATAGATCGGACACATCTGGATTGAATTTCCCCTCAAATACACATGACTTGTTAAAATCCAGGGGAAAGAGCTTAGGGCAAAACGTGTTTTTGGTTTCTCAAAACCCAAACATTGGAAAACAACAATTGGAACATTTGTCTGGCCCCCAAATACCGCTGGGTCAGCTTATCCCTCACTGTCAATTTACAACCTGTTCCAGGAAAGCAGAACGTGGCTCATCTATTCTCGTCTTCTGTGATAAAAAGCTATGAAAATAAGAGGACCTCTTGGGAAAAAAAAAATCTTTGAGAAAAACTTACCAAGCCTCCCAGATGGTTTTTCACCCAACAGGGGACCCTGTGCTCTGCTCCAAGCAGCTCTGGTATCCCTCCTCTAACACTCAGGACCCACCTCTGGTTCTACCCCTGGGTCTTTGCATTTGCTTACTTGGTATTATTGGGGAGTATTTGCAGCTCCTTGCGGAAACACTCTCAATAGCAATCATGAAATGGGTAAAAATATACACAGCTTTTCAAAGACTCAACAAGTTCTGAAAATAAAAGCACTTTGAAATGCAATATAAAAATGTTCACATCTCTTTAAGTCGGGAAGCCCAGCTCACCCAATGTCCCTGCACCTCCTCCTGAGCTCTCTCCTTCCAAGAGGTCAAGTGCGGTGGGTCACCCTGTCTTCTTAAGGGGACGTGTGTAAGAGGGGCTGGTGATTGCATAGCTAGTGAGGACAGTGGGTGTTTATGACTTGCCTGCCAAGCAGAGAGATATGTCATGTGTGGTACATGTGAGTGTGTGTTTAGGGTGGGGGTGTCAGGGGGAGACCATAATACCCAAATCACCAAACAAGAGTTCTGAGTAGGAAAAAAGTGACTAAGCAGTAAATTGAATCAATTTGTTGTCGACCAACCGTGCTTTCAGCCCGTTGTAAACTTTTGTATTTGGCACGGGGCATCCTCAGCTGATGATTACATATATTTACATCTACTTTTTTCCTTTTACAAAGACAAATGTGTCTGGGTGATACAGTTTCAGATACAAGCAACATATAAAAAGGTCTACCTTGGTAATATTGGAAATTCTACAAAATTGGTATTTAGGCAGTTGTCCCTGCTAAGATGTTGATAGTCAGCACGGCTGCACATAAATAAAATCGGTCGATAATCCTCACTATGGATTAGTCAATAATATGACACGCCACTGTACCGAATCATTTTATCAGAAGTGCTCACCAGGAAG
>JAQQSY010004853.1:0-12039 GCA_028646535.1 Procyon lotor | reverse complement strand
TAGGCAGAAGCAGGTTTCCTACATTTTAGACAAAGACAATAATGGGTGAGAAATTGACAGGATAAAGACAACGGGCATGTGGGAGCTTTAAATGGCAGGAATGCTAAGTGGAATTTGGGCTGAGGTCGTAGATCAGTAAAAAAGCCACAAGGTTTCTTTCTACAGCTTTTCCAGCTTTGAAGTCCCATCTGTGCTGCTAAGGATGTCTTTTTACTACATATAGTACAGGGAGGGTATCTCTCCTATGGGAGACTCACTTCCTGCTTGCGGGGGACAGAGGACAGCCTGGGTGCCCTCGCACCAGCTGTTTCCCAGGTAGCTTCATATCCAGGTAATCCATGTACCATTGCGGCACATTTTGGGGTGTCCTCCCTGGGACCCCAGAGTGTCTTCCTCTAAAACTCCCCTGGGATTTTTACAGACTACTAGCCGAGCTGGCGACTGTGGACAGAGAAATCCAGTTAGTAAATGAGTGGTAGGAAATCTGCAGAGTTAAAAGGACATAGATTGGAATGGGGATGAATAAAGGGGTGAAGGGGAATGGGAGGCCCAGGCTTCCAGCTATGGAATGAATAAGTCACGGGAATAAAAGGCTCAGCATAGGGAATATCGTCAATGGTGTCGTAATAGCACTGTAATTGGACAGTGAGAGACTGATAGACAGGAGTTACCTCCATAGTGAGCATAGTATATGCTCTATACAGTTGGCAAATGACTGGGCTGCGCCCCTGAAACTAATATAACATTGTGTGTCATCTATACTCAAAACATTTGGGCCACCCAGTGTTCTCCCAGTGGACCATTGGCCCCTCCAGTCACATTTTGACTCTATAGAAAGTTAATGTATTAACATTTACCTCGCTTCTACTTTGAAGTTGTTTTATTTTAATAAATAAAACTTCACACATTTTTTTTTAAAAAAAAGAAAATCCATAAGTTATTAGACAAGTCCGTCATACAAAGGCGTTTACACCAGTAATGAGCAAAGTGCTAACATTTCCCGTGTAAAATGCCACACAATCAAACCACAACTTGGGTCTTCAGTGGTTCAAGTGTTTTATCCCATATCATAAGATGTGGTCAGCTTTAAAATAAAATTCATCTTCTGGGTATTCTGTCCCCAGTCAAGGTCTTCTTTATGCCCTTGTCTCATACAACAGGAAAGCTGGCCATGGTGGCGATTCCACAGTGGTTGTCCCGGTCCCTGGCCAACAGCATGTAGCCCTGCGTGCCCCAATTTGTACCCCAGCTGGAAGAAGACAGGGTTTGCCATTTATTACAAACAACCAAACACATTTCCCTTCATGGACAATCCCACCTGATACTGGTCAGTATGCTTGAGTTCTAATGCCGCACATAATCCTTCTATCCCAAACCTGTCCCAGAAGTATGAAATGAGAGACAGGAAAAGGAAACTCTTGGGGTCAGCTGTGTTTCAGAAATGTGCAAATTTTCAAGTTGAGAAATGCAATGGTAGCAAAACTATGACAGGACCCGAGCAAGCTACTGTTTTCATCACATGAGTATGTTCCTTTCCCCCTAAGTGGGATACACTCTTTAGGGATTTCAGAAGTGTGCTCAAGGGTTTGAGGATCTGTCCCCAAACACCGATTCTTAAAAGGATTCTCTTTTCAATTTCCAAGACAGGTGTTCTTGGCTCTTTATACCTGTTCTTGATGATCCAGTATTTTTTGTCATCTGATTCTTCTCCTTCAAAGCCATAGCCAACCACCAGAACACCGTGATTCAGGTCTTTACTGCTGCAGTTTGGATCATAATAAATGCCTGGAAATGTAAATTTCAATGCTGAGGTGGGACATCCAAGGGACATGATAACACGTGACAACACCCTAGTAACCACAGTTACTAGCATCTCCAAATTCAGTTGTGATATGAATCCAGGTAAGATTTAGAAATCAGATTTTTTGTTTAGCTAGGCTAGGGATTTAAGACATCATTGAATACCCGCAGAAATCTATGTTGTCACAATCTCTTTTGTAAAGAACAGTGAAGAGGCCTACCAGACCACTTGTTGAAACTTTGTCATTCTACCATATGGCGTCAGCCGAAGAAGCAGCAGAGAACACAGAATTACTTGAGTCAAGGGGTTCTCTCCAGTGTCAACTTCAGTAGTAAATTTCCTTGGAAATTTTCAACATCCAACAGGTGGAAAGAAATAAAGTAAGCTATACCAGTCAAGTTCCGTAGCCATTGAAATATATTTATGAAGTGTTTGAAAGAATGAGGAAATGGGTCAATCGTATCAAATGATGACAACAGGCACAAGGATTACATAGACAGGAGGAGCCACCATGCTAAATCCACACCCTCCTGTTCCCACACACGCAAGAGTCAGTCTTGCTGCTTATCATGCTGGTTACCCATATTTGCTGCCCAATTTTCTACGTAGACAGATGCTTACCTTTTTTATAGAACTGAAAGGAATGCGGGCTTGAGTCCATGGCAGCCGAGACGGGCCCCACAGTAGCCACTGTGGTCATAAGGCCATCCTCCTCATTTAAGACTTGCCAGAAGGTAGTCACGTTGGCGGCAGATTTCTCAGGCCTGTATTTGCAGGACTCATTCTTTCAAAGATAACGGGGAAGGGACTTGATTAATACCACCCACCTATCAGGGAACGTGAGCTCAAGACCGTTTGCCGCTGAATGATGTTCGAGTCCAGTGTGTTACAATAAAGCATCTCAAGACGCAAAATGAGATTGATTGTCAAATTGAGAAATGAGGGGGTATCTATTCAATGCGACACTCTTTCGCTCAACTTGTTCAGAGACTTTTCATTCGAGTGAATGTAAAATGTATATACTGTATATAAAATGGTATTAACATATATACTGTGTAAAACAATATCAATGTATATACTGCGTATACGTTATTAATGATACTAATGCATATACTGTCTATAAAACAATAAAGACATGTATACTGTATATAAAAAGGTATTTGTGTTGCTGTGTGACCTAAAAGTGGGAACAGCTATATGGTAACCCTCCAGGCAGAGAACTGTGCCAGGCTGACACATTTTAATAACAGTTCCGACCATTGACAGATATAGAGTCTACAATCTAAAACGAGAATTCTATATACAGTCTTTGTTTTTACTGAATATGCTCAACTTTGATAAAAGATCAGGAACTCCATTTACCCTTGCAAGATACGGA
This sequence comes from Procyon lotor, assembly GCA_028646535.1. Lineage (NCBI taxonomy): Eukaryota > Metazoa > Chordata > Mammalia > Carnivora > Procyonidae > Procyon > Procyon lotor. The sequence continues at coordinate 8,860 of JAQQSY010004853.1, read as the reverse complement.
TAGGATTCCTCTGAGTCTAGGCCTCCGTTGTCCTTAACATATTGGAAGGCAAAATCCATCAGGCCACCATTGCAGCCCTCATTGCCTTGAGACCAAGAGCAGTCCACCAGGTTCTGCTCACTCAGTGACACAAGTTTGCCAGTTTTCCGGAACATCTGTCCTTCAAGGGCACCAGTTGCACTAAAAGCCCAACAAGATTGACACTGACCCTGAAAACAAAATTATAAAGCTCTTAGTCTACAAGATTAATAGCAAGACTTTGACAACAGCCCTTAGACCTGAAAACTCTTCCAAAACATAACAGACCCGGGGCGCCTGGGTGGCTCAGTGGGTTAAAGCCTCTGCCTTCAGCTCAAGTCCTGGGATCTCAGGGTCCTGGGATCGAGCCCCACATCGGGCTCTCTGCTCAGCAGGGAGCCTGCTTCCCCCTCTCTCTCTGCCTGCCTCTCTGCCTGCTTGTGATTTCTCTCTCTCTGTCGAATAAATAAATAAAATCTTTTAAAAAAACAAAACAAAACATAACAGGCCATATATGGTTTCTCAACGTCCCCTCCTCCCCCCAAGGGCACTGGTTCCTTTTGGCTTTGCTCTTGGGAAGGGAGTTGCGGATACTGTCTCACCTGATCCTTCACGGGGGTTACGTAGCCTTTCTCTCTCCAGTCCACAGACGAGGGGATCTCAGCAAAGAGAGGTGCTTGGAACACGTTCCCTTCCTCCTGCTTCTGGATTTTAAGGTCGTTCAATGCCTGTTTGAATTCTTCACTGGTCTTCAAGGAAAAGGAAATAGAATGTTGACAAGCATGAGATTTTTTTGAAAAACAACTTCGAGGAAGCACAAAATGTTCAGCAACCCAAGCCACACTCACCATGTCACCAAAGGCATTCATGGCCATGGTGAAGCTGTGTTTCCCTTGGCTGTATTCCTGGTTGTGCTGATCAATCATTTTCAGATTCCTCTCCCACACAGCTCTCCTCCATCCTTCCTCATTCTGCAGAAAAACAAATGATCTATCATCTTTATTTCTATTTAAAACCAACTCACCTGCACCAAGTGGATGTGTTCACAAGGAGGAGGAGCAACCTTGGGCTTTAACAGGGAGGGTAAGAAACCATGCCCAGGGCTGGAATGAGGCTCAGGGAGCTGCCCTCCAGCAACCACACAGCAGGACATCTGTCCCCATGGTGCCCAGTCCCAGGGCCCTGCTTCCTGCCTGGGTACCAGCGGCCTCAAGAAGCCACTCTCTGCTGTGAACTCCCACCAACATGGGACATTCCCTGGGGTCTCCCTGGACAGCTCAGATGTTACCAACCTCGTCATACAGTTTCCTGTGTGCCGCCTTCCACTGGGACCAGCGCGCATCTAAGCTCCGACCCAGTTGCGGAGCAGCTGAGGCTATTCCCAGGCAAAGGGCAGCCAGGAAGAGAGAAGGATGCATGTTCCAAAACCTAGGAAGGGAAAAGAAATGAGTGTTTGATTAGACCAAACCACCTAAAGAGTCATCCTTTCTTCTGAGATGTTAGAACCGCTATGGTACAGTAAAGACATTACATTTATCCTGCCAAGTATTTCCACGGGGCTGTGGAGCGGCAGCGTGTGCAGGGGGCCTGCTGGCCTGCTCCCCACCCTGTGACTCGCCTGCTGCTTCCAGAGCATGTAGATGGCAATGCAGGGAGTGACAGACCCTGAGTCTGGGGTGGGGTCAAGCTGCCATGCTTGGAGGGATCAGGCCCTGGAAGAGTGCCTCCTGGGAGCCCCAAACCCCTGTCCCCCAAAGCTGATGCCTCACTGTGTTTTCAGGGGTAGCACTTCCTTCGGGCCCGGGTTGGGATCTCACCTGGGGCAGGTGCAGTGGTGCAGGCTCAGTCACAGGTGCAGGTCAGGGGGTGTCCAGCAGCCCTGGCGACGGGTGGGAGGCTGCCCATTTAAGCCTGGGATTTGGCCTTTCGTGTCCTGTCCCTGACACCTGCCTGCATGGCAATTGGCTGAGCCAGCCTGTGGGTGGGGCCTCTGTGCCCTGGAGCTGGGGGCCCTGGGGCCGGTGATGGCTGGGTCCCTACCTGTCCCAGGCGAGGTTGTGCCTGCCTCAGTGGCCCCGGAGAAGTCAAGCAAGAGGCCTCGGGAAAGCCCTGTGGTGGTGATGGGGGGTCTGGTGCTACCCTAGGGACCCAGGAATTTATGTGTTGGCAGGTGGTTCAGAAGCTCACAGGGAGCCCCAAGTTGGTTTCCAGCATCACCCTGTGTATCCTTTAGTCCTGGAGTCTTTGGTTAAAATCTCCCCGAGGGCTGAGAACAGGATAATCCAGTCTAGTGGTTCCTGTTTATTCCGAGCAAGGGTGAGGTGGCTGGAGGAAGCAGAGCCCACTGGGGAAAGTGTTATCACGGTTTCAGGAGGGGATGCCTCTGGTTTTTGGAAGAATCCGGAGATGATGGGCAATTCCCCAAACAGGGGATGCCCTGGGCAAGCCTCAGGTGCTTTCAAGGAAAGGGACTGATAGGAGGAGTGTCCAGGGAAGGTGTGGCACTTTGTAATGCTCCTGTCCTGACTCCCCCAGCGGGCTTTCCTCTGAGGCCTTTCTCAAAACCATTAGGAAGGATTTATTTCCAGAAAAACATGGTTTAACAAAAGGAGGAAAGACAGACTGTAGAAACTGCCTTTTCCTCCTCACTCTCTGCATTATTATGTTTCTCGGTATCCAGTGTGCTTTTCTGGAGATTTAATTTTAAAGTTTTGAGAAAAACAGTTATTCTAAGCAGAAAAAAAAAGTGTTCATCAGCAGACCATGAATTTTCCCTCTGACGACCAGTTTTGTTCCCCTTAGGAACATGATTCTGCACGTCCAGACGGTGGGTCACAGCCTCTTTCTCTGGACCTGCGCCCGTGAGACCCCCCAGTGATCCTCCTCACACCTTGTCTCCAGCCCTTCTGTGCTCGGGGAGGGCAGGGCGTCAAAGAGTTCCGTACAGGGGCTGGAGTCAGGGCGGGGCCAACATGAACATTCACAACCCTGGGCTCGGGGGGCCCGGCAGGCTCCCCAGTACCCCCAGCCTCAGTTTCCTCATGGAGGACGTGGGGCAGTGATTTGGTTTTCCTCAGAGGGTGCTTATGAGACTTAATGAGCTAGCACAGGTCATGCATTAGCACAGAGTAAAGCTTATTCCATACTGCTTTCTTGTGGTCAAAGGGTAAATCCTTCCAAAGGTCTTGCTTAATTCAGAAAATATTTATTCAAGAATTTGTTGCATAGGCCATCCCTACTTATTTCTCTATTTTCTGGGAGCTAGGTTACCAAGTAGTGGAATGAACCATAAAGTATAGGTAAGTAAACCTGTATGTTAAAAAGCCAAGCTACATCTAGTTAACATTCTTTTTTTTATTTTTTTATTTTTTTAAAGATTTTATTTATTTGACAGAGAGAAACACAGCGAGAGAGGGAACACAAGCAGAGGGAATGGTAGCAGGAGAAGCAGGCTTCCTGCTGAGCAGGGAGCCCGATGCGGGGCTCGATCCCAGGACTCTGGAATCATGACCTGAGCCGAAGGCAGACGCTTAACGACTGAGCCACCCAGGCGCCCCTCTAGTTGACATTCTTAAGCTACACTCCCAAACTGATAAATTAGACACACATATCCTAGGACTATGCTCACAGAACCTAAAATGTTGTCTCACGTTTGACCCATTATGCTAGAGCTAATTTTCAATTACAGATAGCTTATTTTGCCTATTAGGATTTAGGAGGCCATTTGAGGGTGCTAAGACAGCTGACGTTTCTCTAAAAGCTGTTGAGCTAACAGTGAGATGATGTTTCATACCCAGCAGTGTGGATGAAACCGACGAGGTCCAACACTTGTGTGTGCGTGAGCACGTGGGATCACGGGAACTCTCGCCATTATGAGCATCCGTGCAAACAGTAAGCCACTCTGGGCAGTGGCTCCCGGTTTCCTATAACAAGAACTACACACCTGACACTAACTCAGCATTTCTAGGGTCTGGTATCTACCCAAGTGAGAATGTTCACAGCAGCTTTACGCATAATAACTTCCAGTGGGAATGAACAATGTTCTAATAAACAAACATACTGTAGTACATTCATACTCAACAATTAAAAAAGAATAAGCTTTCTCTACATGCACCAATACAGATGATCCTTTTAAGATTTATTTATTTGAGAGAGACAGAGAGAGAGAGGGAGAAGCATACTCCCTGTTGAGTGGAGAGCCCGACCCAGGGCTCGAACCCAGGACCCTGAGATCATGACCCAAGCCAAAGGCAGACTCTTAACAGACTGAGCCACCCAGGTGCCCCAACAGAGATGATTCTTAAAAATATTACGTCAGGGGGATGCCTGGGTGGCTCAGTTGGTTAAGTACTCAACTCATGATTTTGGCTCAGGTCATGATCTCAGGGTTGTGAGATCAAGCCCCACATTGGGCTCCACAGTGGGTATGGAGCCCTCTCTTTCCCTCTCCCTCTGCTCCCCACCCCCACATTAAAAACACCATGTCAAACAAAAGAAGGTACATATTAAAAAGTACATATAATTGTATTATATGACGTTCAAAAGGCAAAACTAATCTGTGGTGATAGATATCAGAACAGTGGTCTTGCAGGAGAATTATTGACTGGAAAGAGGCATAAGAAAACTTACTAGAATGTTGGGAAATTCTGTATCTTGATTTGGGGGGTAGCTCCACGGGTGCCTACATTCATCAAAATTACCCAGCTGTATACATGAGACCTACCAATTTTATACTATGTAAAATTCTACCTCAACAGAAACTTAGGATAAAATCTGAGATCAAGGCAAAGAAAGTTACATTGTAAAAAGACAGAAATCTGTATCGGGATATTGAGCAGATTCCTGACTTTTCTCTGAAAAAACAAATCTGTAGGAAGTAGCCAAGAATCTTTCTATTGGCCCTAGAGCTGTACCCCTGGTAAGACTACTAACATCTGTGCTTGTTGATGTGGTGGAAATAAGCGATGCAGGTCTCCCTCTGAAGGGCAGCTGGGAAAGGAAGACTTGACCTTGAGCTTCTCCATGTCACCAGCACATGCAGCCTGGGTTCATCCAAAGCCACAAGGGCAGCTGCTCAGTAGACCGAGCAGCCGAACTCAAGAAATTGGGGAAATCTTTCTTTAAAAATTTATTATTTCAGTCAACCATTTACTGATGGTAGTCATCTGGTTCAGTATTCCAAATTATGGAGACTATGAGTCCTTTAAAAATTCACACTTTGGGGGCACCTGGGTGGCTCAGTCACTTAAGCATCTGCCTTCAGCTCAGGTCATGATCTCTGGGTCCTGGGATCCAGTCCAGTATCAGACTCCCTGCTCAGCATGAAGTCTGCTTCTCCCTCTGCCCCTCCCCCCACTTGTGCGCGCTCTCGCTCTCTCTGTCAAATAAATGAATAAAATTTTTAAAAAATGTTTTTCATACTTTTAAATTTTCTATCACATTCATTATAACTTCCAAATATTTCTCATCTTCTGGGTAGCACCAGAATGATCCATTAATAGAAGACAAAAAAATCATTTCCAGGCCATTTAACAGGAAGTGGAAGAGATATTCACAGTGACCACTTGTGACGTCACTCTAGCAGGCAACGTCCCTCCACCCTCTATGCCATATAGGCAGGAAATGTTTTATTTTGCGTGGTGAAAAGCCATAGCAATTAGTTCCTGATTAATTGTCCCTGAGCATTTGGTACTTAGTCCTTCACAGTGTTAGCACTGGGCTCCTTGTCCTTTTATCCCACTCTGAAGGAGCACCATCAACCTTCATCAGGATCTTTTTGTGCCGGCAATCTCACTGCAGGCCCTAAATGGCATTTCCCGGCTTATCTCTCACTCCTGGCCATAAAGAGTGCACTCCAGACACATCACTCTCATGACCTGATTTTGCTCTGAGCAGCTCTTCTGTGCCTCCATTCCTTCCTCCTGGAATGTTCTTCCTTCCCATTCCAGAGAGAAATCACAAGTAGTCAGAGAGGCAGGCAGAGAGAGAGGGGGAAGCTGGCTCCCTGCCGAGCAGAGAGCCCGATGCAGGGCTCGATCCAAGGACCCCGAGATCATGACGTGAGCCGAAGGCAGGTGAGCCACTGAGCCACCCAGGCACCCTTCATTCCACCTCTTTAAAAGTCTGGTGAAATCATGTTCTTCCCTCCAGTCCTCTCTGAAAAGCCAGTAAATGGATTTCCCCAGTTTCCTTGTTTCCACAGCTTCTGGACCTTAAAGCTATCATTGGGTGCCTGTTTTATAATTTTTTTGTGTGTTTTATAATTTTTTTGTTAACCTTGCCAGGCTGAGCTCCTCAAACTCATGTTCATGGCTACTATACCACTGAACCCATTGACTGGGTCAGCAGGTTTAATGAGGAAGGTCACGTGATGTGCTAAAACTATGGGCAGCAGAGTCAAATGATGAGTTCTAATTGTTCTACTTGCTTTAGATTTTGAAATTTCTTCTAATATGCAAAGTACATCCATGCATAAAATTGTTCTCATTTTGGTCACATTAAAAGTGAGTAAATGGAGCTGAAATAGTCACATTAATGTTTACATCTTTTTCCGTTTCTTTTTCTAACTAATAAGCTGTGATAATTCATCCAAGGCAGGTCATTTTCCCTTCTACACTATATTGAACGAAGAATTTCATGATAAATTAATGTTCAAGCGAGTGCAGTGAATGTTTTAAATTATTTAGTAGAGAAAATGTTTATAACGTGGTTAGTATCATTATCATCTACATTCAAAAGACCAGAAAAATACAAATATACCAGCTACTATTAACATAACAGTTCCACTTTATCAGCAACAAGAGCGATGTTTGATTCAAATATTTGAGTCAGATATTCTAGAATTCAGGAAACCTTCATCACCATCATCTTCATTACCTTGGTAGTATTTGTCAACAACTTGCAATATGTTAGGCATTGTTAAATGCTTTAAATATATAATTACATTTCTTTTCACAGTAACTTCTACTTGAAAGAGTCTTGAACACCTGCTGCCCTTCCCAAAGATGAAAACTTGGAGATGTGGAACTCTAATTTAGTCAATGGAAAGATTAAGAAAACGGACTCGATGTGAAACCTGAGTAACAGCTCAAGTAGTCATAGGGTCTCTTTGAAGAGCAAATGACAGGTAACCCAAACCAACTGAAATCATTTTCTTAAAAATAGAATGTTTGGCAACATCGGGACGTTGACAGAATTGATAGCAATGTTGAAGAAACAGATGTCAGGATTGAAACCACTGGAATCCAGTGCAAATCTGGGATCTAAGGAGCAGGAACTATTAGGCAATATTGTCAGGGCTCGGTTACTGGAATGAAGAATTCACACTGTTTCTTTCATCCTTGCATCATTCTGCTTCCAGATTTAAAAACCTGGAGGACAATGTTTATTGATATTCCATCCCCTGTCTAAGGGAGGGAGAGGCATCTTCATTGTAGCCCCACCAGGACTGCATGCAATGGGGAAGAAACCAGTTTCCTCAAAGGAGCCGCAGTGCTCCTACCGACACCAGAGGAAGTGATGCTGGTTTTCCTGAACCAGAAAAGCTTTGGTTCAATACAGTGCTCCCCATTTAGGTTCTCAACACACAGATAAACGCTTTCTTTTCATTAAGCTTTTTCTTTTGAGATTATTATAGAGTCACCTGCAACTGCAAGAAATAATACAGAGAAATCCCACGTCCCTTCTACTGGCATAAAAACAGACATGTAGATCGATGGAGCAGAATAGAGGGCCCGGAAATAAACTCACACAGATATGGTCACTTCATTTACAACAAAAGGGTAAGAATATACAAAAGGGGAAGAATAGTTACTTCAATAAATGGTGCTGGGAAAACAGGACAGCTATGTGAAAAAAACAAAACTGGACCACTCTCTCACACCATACACAAAAATCAACTCAAAACGAGTCAAAGATTCAACTGTAATTTCTGAAAGCATAAAACCTCTTGAAGAAAATAAAAGCAAAAATCTCCTTGACATTTTTAATCTGACACCAAAAGGAAAAGCAAAAAACCCCAAAACAAGCAAGCGGGGCTCCACCAAACTATAAAGCTTCTGCACAGCAAGGAAACCTAGTAACAAAATGAAAAGGAAACCTACTGAATGGGAGAAAATATTTGCAAATCATGCATCTGATAAGGATTTAAAATCCAAAATATTAAAGAACTCATAGGATGCAATAGCAAGGGATGCCCAGATGGCTCAGTCCGTTAAGTGTCTGCCTTCCATTCAAGTCATGATCCCAGGGTTTTGGGATCCAGTACTGCTTTGGGCTCCTTGCTCACCTGGGAGCCTGCTTCTTCCTCTGCCTGGTGCTCTCCTGCTACCCCTGCTTGTGTTTTCTCTCTCTCTCTGATAAACAAACAAACAAACAAACAAACAAATAAATAAATCTTAAACTCCCCAAAAATAAAAATAATAAAATATTAAAAAAGAACACAATAGCAAAAAAAAAAAAAAAAAAGATTAAAAAATAGCCAGAAGATCCGAATAGACATTTTTCTAAAGAAACCACACAGCAAAGGAAACAGTCAACAAAACAAACAGACAACCCACAGAATGGGAGAAGATATTCGCAAATGACACTACAGACCAAGGTCTGATCTCTAAGATAAAGAACTCCTCAAACTCAACACTCACAAAACCGATAATTACATCAAAAGATAGGCAGAAGACATGAACAGACACTTCTCCAAAGAAGACATCCAAATGGCTAACAGACACATGAAAAAATGTTCATCATCTTTAGCCATCAGGGAGATTCAAATCAAAACCACACTGAGATATCACCTTACACCAGTTAGAATGGCCGAAATCAACAGGACAGTAAACAACAAATG
>JAQQSY010004852.1:0-12041 GCA_028646535.1 Procyon lotor | reverse complement strand
AAAAAAAAAAAAGGATGATTATTTTACTAGCACACATCAACTCCTGCACAGTGCATTTCAGAAAGAATTAAATGTGTGGACTCATTTTAAAGCTTGTATGTATTGAAGTGAAGTGAATTTACATTGTAAAGAGGTTAAAATTTGAAGCATCTGGAAAAAATGTTTTTATTTGCATCCTTATTTCCTTTAAAGGAATCAATCTCCTTTGGAAATAAAGATAAAAAGCAGTCAGCACTGGGCTGAGTCTATTTCCTTGTGTAGCTATTTCATTTTAAGTAACAAATCCTTTAAAAAGCTAATATGATACTTGATAAGTATCTTGAAAGAACATTTCATTGTTGCCACCGAACTACATTTCAAGCTTATGTCTTTCTTGTCTATTTAGAACCATTCGATATAATTTTCTTCCTTAGGGTGGAATGGCAATATTTCCCAGAATGTCCTGTATTACGTATCATATATTTTAGAATCAACTGAAAGTTCTACATTGCTTGTGTACACTTCCTGGTATCGGAAACTTCTACCAATGATCATCTTTGAGCATAAGTTCATTCACCCATAAAGTTCTTTCCCAAAGGTCACAGATGAGACATTGTACATCATGAAAAGGCTCCTCCTTACATATTCTTTACAATGCAGTTAAAACTCAAAAAGCATTTTTTCCTAATTCTTCCTTAAATTTCTCAATGAGTTCAATGAAAGTATCTGTAACCTAGGAACTGCAAATTCACTCAATCTATGGCTATTTCTACACCTGCTAACTTGATTAGTGAATTATTAAAATGTATGAAACAATTGGATCAGCCTTAAAAATAAATCTTATCGGGGGGCCTGGGTGGCTCAGTGGGTTAAAGCCTCTGCCTTCAGCTCAGGTCATGATCTCAGGGTCCCAGGATAAAGACCCGTATCGGGCTCTCTGCTCAGCTAGGAGCCTGCTTCCTCCTCTCTCTCTGCCTGCTTCTCTGCCTACTTGTGATCTCTTTTTCTGACAAATAAATAAATAAAATCTTTAAAAAAATAAAAATAAATAAATCTTACCACTTATAAGTGTTCTACACTTATATGTGTAGAACATTCAATGTTTAGTCTTCAGTTTCTTGTAATAAAGACAAAGTTATCTGGTTGTAATCTCTTCCTCAGCCACTCATTACTCCTAGAAAATATTCTTAGAAATTAAGAATATCTCTCTTCCTTACCTCTACAATGTTTTTTGACCCCTTCTGGAACCACTTATGATCTTATGCAGATGGACCATAGAATTGTTGTGGTAGTGAGTTTTCTTATAATTAAATAAGTATCAGGTATTGTCTCTACAGAATAATAGATACCTATTTCCAGTCTAATTAACCATATTTTCCTTAGATTCACTTATATTTATTTACTAAATACATAATTATCCATGATAGGTCTTTTGCATAGAAAGTGATAAACCCATTTTTTACAGGTAAGCAGTGAATAAAAAATTTCCAGTCTATTCTCACAAATCTTCCCTTGTGGCATTAATTTCCTGTGAATACTCACATCTCTGCTAACTGCCAATCACCTGAAGACCTTCATTAGGGAATTATCACTACTTGGTCCATTTGTTGTGCATTACAGTCCATAAAGTACTTGTTACAACACACTGCATGATGACCACTCCTTTGAACTGTATGGAAAACCAAGCAGTTCCAGGGTGAGCAATGGACAGAGAAGTTACCATTCTTGTTTTCCTCCCTCACTGTTTTAATTTTTACAAAAGTAGAATTTCTGTGAAAATGCTTTTGTATTTTACATACTCTTTGGAAATGGGGATGACTTGCTCTTTGTGTCACGAATTTACTTTAAATGTTAGATTTTTAATATTTTAAAATTTATTGTAATTTTTAGATTTATATAAGGAATCAGACATTAAGATACAATGGGGGAAAATATATCTTTATTTTTTCTCAATACATTCAGTAAACACTCCCTAATCATCTGAATGTGTCATGTACTGTTTAAGATCCTGTGTTTATCAGAGAATTCATATGACTTGCTGGTAGAGGAAAAAGGAAGACAAATAGGACTCTGATGTTTGAAATGTACTTACAGATATAATGTTGGCAACATAGAGGAAAACAGCTTGTTTTAACCAAGGAAACAAAGGAAACAATGTTTAGTTTTGAGGTTTATTTTAGAATAGCAGCAAGACCATATTTAGAAACAGACCTTAAGTAAATAACTGGTGGTAGTTATATGTATTTGTGACTCATCACAGTAACAATGGAATTACTTTTATTGAGTATATTCCATATTCCAAACACCATTCATATCTCTTTACCTTCATTAACTACCTCAGTGTTCACCAAAATCCTGTGGGATAGATATCATAGGTAAACTCAATTTTTCAGTTGTAATAACTGAGACACAAATTCTGCCACTTCCTCAAATTCATACAGCTAGTATGTATTAGACCCGAATTTGAACCTAGAAAGTCCAGCTCCTGAGCCCATCATCCTGCCTAAACCTACACATAAACTCTTTCCATTGAGAATTAATTGTTTTAAAAATTCTATTCTTCATAAATTTTTCTGTAATGAACTACTGAAATAGTTTTCATAAATCTCTTTAGTATTTTGCTTTTTGGAAAAAATCTTTTTAAAAACTAATAATTATATGCCAGAGAAATATCTAGATTGCAAAGTATTTTCGAATGCAGTCTTTATACATTTTGTTTGAATTTGAAAGAAAAGAAACTCAGGTTGCTCGATGACATAGTGGTGAGATAGCTACCAGTATGAATCATAGGGGCCTGGTTTTTCGAATATGTAGTACAAGGCTTACCTCAAAAGGCTAGAACCCTTGAGAGTATTAGTTCTACTTATAAACACGATAGAAGCAGATTTGGAATAGTTGGTGGCATGGCAGCATCCACACCAACTCATCAGCTCTGTTTTTCTCTCAAATTATACAGAATATGATGAAGGACAATCAGAGGCCAGAGTATGAAAGTAATGATACAGACTGACCTTGGCTTTGGATTTAGTGTGGGGATCTGTTAATGCATCTGGCATTATTGGCCAAAACAACCATGTGATGCTGAAAGCACTTCAATTATCGACCCGTATGTACCAAAATGTCATGTTCTGAGATTCTTTGATAATGCTGAGAAGTGTTTAGAGATAATTCTGAGTACTGAAATAGATGATCTGTTAAAGAATGGTATACATTTCTAATATTTAATACGTTCCAGCATTGTGCCAACCAATTAATTAGTAATAAAAATGAACATTTATTTTTAAAGATTTTATTTATTTATTTGAGAGAAAGAGAGCACAATTTGGCAGAAGGGCAGGCAGAGGGAGAGGGAGAAGCAGCCTCTCCGCTGAGCAGGGGCCCGATGTGAGGACTCCATCCCAGAACCCTAGGATCATGACCAGAGCTGAAGGCAGCTGCTTAACTGACTGAGCCACCCAGGCACCCAAAAATTAACATTTTTAAAAATATTCATTTATTTATTTATTTGAGCGAGACTGCATGGACATAGGGCAAGGGAGAGAGAACCCTAGGCTGACACTGTGCTGAGTGCAGAGCCAACTTGGAACTTAATCTCACAACCCTGAGATCACAACCAGAGCCACAACCAAGAGTTAGACGTTTAAACACCTGCACCACCCAAGGGCCCCAAAATGAACTTTCTTTTAAAAGGCAATCAACCTGATTTTAAATTCCCGAGGAGATAGATTATTTCATTTATGTACATAAGTAATCAGAGTTTACTTCTACAAACATATTTGAGAGTATATAAAGATTATTTAATGAGAGAGTAGTCAGAAATAAAAAATAGATATTAAAATCATATGTGAAAATGCTGTAAATAAAATATATAGGTTGAAAAATGGGACTAAAATAAATTAAGTCTTAAGAAAATAGTTAACTATATAAAATATGAAACTCAGGAGCAAAAATTAAAATATGTCCAACGGAAATTTTGAGAAATGAAATTCACTTCTTCTGGGGAAAGATTTGAAAAGAGACTCACATGTAAAGAAGCAAAAAAAAAAAAAAAAAGCTTAACTATTACGTTTTATCTTCCAAAAACTCTTGTCATTTTCTTCAGTAATTTTAATTATTCAAAATTATACATTTGTTTCTTTTTCTTTTGTGCGACTATACCCACTAACTTTCAGTTAGTCTAAATATCCAGCTTGATCTAATCTCATGGATGGTTTTTCTCAGGAAATAGTAATAGATTAATTTTATCCAGAAATATAAAATCAGGAATGAGGTAAAATAGCACAACTTTTTCATATATTTCCACAAATTACTTCTAAAATTGTAATTATGATCTTGATTAAATCCATATTAAATTATTCATGGATATCTGCAATCACAAATTTTAGTTTTTCTAACAATGATAGAGTGGTTATATTTTTGCAAGAAATAAATTGGATCTAAAAATGTCTTCAAACTTATTTTGTAATGAAGTATAGATTAGTTGTATAGTAAAATTCATTATAATAAAAACCAATAATATACAATGCTTCAGAGCTTAGAAAATATCTTTTTTGTTACAGTAAAGAATAAAGTCTGATTTAGTAATATCATTTGGGATTTTCTGCAGAAATAACTTAAAAAAGCATTATTAATGCAAAATCATTTTCCAAAACACCATTTTTCTGCAAATAATGGGATCAAATCTTTGAAAATGACTATACCTAAAACCACTACTGTTCCAAAAAATATCAACATAAAATGAATGAACTGTTCCAAAATTCCATGTTTTCTTGAAAATAGATAATCAAATACATAAAATACTAATGCATGATTAGATGATATTCATATTCCAATGTTCTGAATATTTCATAGAATCATTCATGAAATTCTCACATTTATATGAACAGAGTGGAATATAATTAATTTTCATAAACTAAAATGTAATTGATTAAATGGTAATATGATGTAAAATTAGCAGTTTTCACACTACTAAAACTATTTTCCAGTCATTAGCCAATTTTTATATTTAATAACTTTAAATTTTTGAAGTCTTTGGATTTTGGAGCTGAATTGGAGTGAATAGGCCATCTGTTAATAAAGCACACATAGAACAGAAATATTTGAAAAATATATAAAATTTTAGGATATGAACAATAAATTCATTGAAATTTAAAGTTCAGTAGATGAACTGTCACATCAACGGGAGCTTTAGGACACTTGAGATATAATATCTTGTATGGGATACTAAAACAGGAAAGTAACATTAGGTAAAAACTAAGTAAATCTGAGTAAGACAATGTGTTTTGTTAATAATAATTTATCAAAATTGATTCATTTGTGACAAATGCACCACACTAATGTAAAATATTGATGATAGGGGAATATTTAGGAACACTTGCAACTTTTCTGTCAATTGAAAGCTATTAAAAATACTTATTTAAAATGTCTTCTCAAAAATAAAAAATGCTTAATGACAAGTTAGAAGAATTACATAGTGCTTAATTGAAAGATAATTAGTTAAATATAACTAATAATATTAGATATGAAGACAGAATTGGGGGATTTACAACAGATAGTGATGAAAAAATTGAAAATATAATATTTGGGAATACATATTGTATTAATAAATAAAATTAATAAATTAATTTCATATTTAACTAAAAGTCATTATTTCAGCAAACTGCCATTTTCTCAATGCTTTTCTATAGCCATATAGGATATAAAGTGAAAAAATAAAATGATTATCTTCTATAAGCTCACTCTGAAAGAGTTGTGAAACTGGAATAGAAATATCCAATGTATTTAATAAAATATTTAATAAAAATAATTATTATTATGCATTTGTGGGACACATGGGTGGCTCAGTTGTTTATGCATTCAACTCTTGATTTCAGCTCAGGTCATGACCTCAGGGTGGTGAGATCAGCCCAGCCTAAAGCTCTGAGCTGGGTGTGGAGCCTGCTTGGGATTCTCTTTCTCCCACTCCCTCTCCCCCGATCTCCACCCCACTGCATGCACAAATGCTCGCTAGCTCTCTCTAAAGTAGTAGTAATAATAACAACAATCTGTATTTGTGTGATAGATTTAAACTAAAGTATTTACAAAACATATTGGAAAATGTCCTATTTGATCTAAAGCCCTTAATACATATTAGCACCAGATCTTTTTGTAGAGATCACTCATTTTTTAAAAAGATATGTTGTCTTTGTCTCGTAATTTATTTTAGAAAATGGTACTAATGACTTGATTAAGTTAATACAGTTCATTTTCAGACATGAATAATTTATAGCTATTTCACTGACTGGATAGAGTTCATTAAATTCTATTGATCCTCTGGCATAATTGTATATGAAATGATTAATACGTGAAGATCAATTATGAGTTATTAAACAAAGACCACTGTCATACATGTATTTCATAATTAAGAGACTACTCTAATACATGATGTGAGTTTAAGTAAGTAGAATAACCAGGTAATTGAGAGCAAGCTATTATTAGAAGCTGTCCAGTAATGGAAAGTTCATCATTCAATGAATAATTGTTTCCAAATATATTCTTATTTCTATTTTGTTTCCACCTCTTGCCAGGGTGATCTGACTTTGTGCCAGTTAATTTGAAAGGATGCTAGATTTGGAGTTAGTTTGATAAGGCAGGAGAAGAAAGAGAAACAGAGACCTGGTGATTATTTATACAAATAGAAACAATTAACATAGTCATGTAGAGGACCTAATATATAATGCTACCTAGTGAGAAATCTTTTTCTTTTTTCATATCTGTTTCAGTTACAGGGATATATGCTTGCAAAAGAAAAGGTTGAGAAATTTGAAGAAGTTGCATTTCCTATTATAAAAAGGAATGTTATTTATTATTATGAGGAAATGTGATCAAATAAGGTTTGCTAATAAATTGTCTCATATTCTAAAACAATATCATTGTGCTGCTCTTCCTATTATTTCCACATTCTAATTCTAAATTTCTTGATGTAAAGCTGAAAACTTATATTTATTTTTGTATCCTTATAACCTAAGAAAAAGTCTTCACAGAGTAAGCAATCAGTAACAATTTGAATCAAAGAAGCAAACAGCAAAGGGAAGAATGAAGAAATAAACAAATGACATGTAAATTATGTATTTGGGCTTAAATGAATAAGTTGTAATAGGTTTAGATACATGGAATGATTTATTCCACGAACTAATTTTCTTTCAAAATATACTGAGTATGAGAAAAATCAAGATTTCAAACCTGAAATAGCAATAACATCGCTCATAACTAACATTTACTGAATACTTGCTATATCGCACTTACTCTTCTAAAGGCCATGCACAATTAGATTTCATTCTAGATATAAAGTCATGCATAAAATGCTAATTTAATTTATACTTACACATTATTAAATTTTATAGATTCTTCATACACACATCTAGGTTTGTGTATACCTCTTTCACTTCCTGGAGAATTCAGTTACTTTGCCAATAATACGTCACTATAGCCATCTAGTACGCTGTAACTGTCTCTTAATTATTTTAGTGGATATTGTAAAGATAGTAAATGGAAAGAACAGCTACCATTTGCCATCTGGTGTAAATAAACATTCACCTTAAGCTTAAGGATTGGGAGTAAGAAATGTTTTGCTTTAGATATCGATAGCAATAAGCTTACTTTCTTCTTTCTTTCTTTCTTTCTTTCTTTCTTTCTTTCTTTCTTTCTTTCTTTCTTTCTTTCTTTCTTTCTCTTTCTTTCTTTCTTTCTTCTTTCTTTCTTTCTTTCTTTTTCTTTCTTTCTCTCTCTCTCTCTCTTTCTTTCTTTCTTTCTTTCTCTTCTTTCCTTGATACTTAAGTGAAAACAAAATATACATTTCAGAATTTTTTCTACTTAAAAGACTTTCTAAATAGACTTACATTTATTGAAACATTTGTATGTTTGACTTGAAATCATTCAGAGCAACTTATTTTATTTTGTGGACAATTTTTTTCAATGTGAGCAGGACATTCTGGGCTTTGCTCAAGACATTACTCTTCTAAGCTCTTCTTTGCCAGAGTGATAGAATTGATTACTTCTCTTTTGTAGAAGATGTGTATTAAAGGTGTCTTGCAGTTATATATCCTTGGCTTGGCTCATGGAAGGTAAAGCTAGTTTTGCTCTCTGATCTGGAAATTTTCTTTACGGAATATTGTTTCATCCTTTCTGCCCCTACATTGAAAAAGAAAGCATATGTCATACTAGTGTTCACTGTACAGAAAGTTAACTATATAGTGTTCTAAAATTACAAAGAAAATGTTATGAGTTTGTACTAGACAGAATGATCTTTCTGTATTTTAAATACTGTATTTTCTGGTATTGCCTATTTTCTTTCCTGGTAAGATAAGATAGTTTAGCTGACAAAAAAAGAAGGAATCCCCTGCATCTCATAAAATAACTTAGGGAACTAATGCTGAAGGAGATGGAACGTGTGTGTGTGTGTGTGTGTGTGTGTGTGTGTGTGTGTAATGGATAGGAGCTGAGAGAGGCACTCTTAAGAACAGTGGAGGAATGCAAGGTACAAAGAGCTGCCATGTTTGCTTAGCTGATGTTTTGAGACTCAGCTTTAAATCCTACTGCACACCTCATGTAATAATCAAAAAAGAAAAAGAAAAATCAAAAGGAAAAAATAAAAGAAAAAAGAAATAAAGAGTAAACTCTGAGTCGAGGAGGAGTCATTTATTTACTTCTTACCAGTGATGCCCATTCTGATGAGCCAGCCCAGAGTTTGAAACCATTCTATTTTGGGGGAAAAAAAAACGGAGCTTGTTTCCATTTATAAGTATCTGGCTTGAATAAATGTTTTATGTAGTTGAACTGTATGAAAGGAAGAGATAAAATGAAAATAGGCTCCCATTAACTATTTAAGTTAATCTAGAAACTACTTACAACTTCTAGGTATGTGTGCACTCATGTATGTATGTGTGCACGTATCTATACCTATGCATATGTCTATTTATACATCTCCATATCTCTACATGGCTATCACTCAGTCTATCAATTTATCTACCTATTGCCATAACTTTTGTTTATTTTTTAAAAGATTTTATGTATTTATTTGACAGAGGGATAGACAACACAAGTTGGCAGAGTGGCAAGCAGAAGGAGAGGGAGAAGGAGACTCCCCGTGGAGCAGGGAACCTGATGCGGGACTCGATCTTAGGACCCTGGGATCACGACCTGAGCTGGAGGCAGCCACTTAATTGACTGAGCCATCCAGGCGCCCTGCCATAACTTTTATACTGGAAAATCCACTGTAAATTTTCTTAACTACTCACATTACAATTCGACCAAGACATTTAGTTACTCTGGAAGAGTCTGAAATAATTGCAGATCCAAATAAATTAAACTTAACCAGAGCAAAACTCTAAATGCTTGGTTAGTGTTTTGTAATTATCAAATATCTACACATGTTGGGTAATCCTGTGTTTTAATACTTTAGTGTTTTGATTAGTTAATGTATTCAATGATTCTGTTAATCCATCAAAATGGCATTTGCTGAGCTTGAAGAAGTCATATATCACTTTCTTTTATTTATTCTTTGTCCCCTAGGTAAATTGTCTTTCACTATGGTTTTGAGTACATTAAAGATTGCTTTAAATATTACTCTGGCAATAAAATAAAGATAGAAATAGAAACACTGGGTACAGCATGGATCTTTTAGTTTCATCTGGCTTTCTTGTTCTTTGATCTTGTTCAGCTTTTGTGGAATTAAACCACTTCGTGGAAATCAAAGCTTTAGGTTATATAAACAAATGGCCACACCGGTTACTAAATTTAATTTGCTTTAGCCACTGTGTCTTATGATAGTTTCAGAATGGAAGCTATCTCAACATGAGTTATTATTATTTATAAATAATAACAACACAACCATTAGCATATATTAGGATGGACGATCACTAACAACCACAATTTGCAGATGTGTCAGGCATTTTTTTCTAGTGATAGTGAATACACTTGGAAAGACCTGTGTCTGCTTTGTATATGTTTTATGTCTTTTTTCTTTTTTTTTAAGATTTATTTTGTTTATTTGAGAGAGAGAGAGCAGTAGTGGGAGGGGTAGAGGGAGAGGGAGAAAGAATCTCAAGTAGACTTTGTGCTGAGGGCAGATACAGGGCTTGATCTCAGAAACCTGAGATCAGAGTCTGAGTCAAAACCAGGAGTTGGAGGCTAACCTCACTGCGCCATCGAGGCGCCCCTGTTTTATGTTTTTCTAAAATAGTCTTTTTAGATGTTTCCTTTAAGACTTAAATTTTGTTTCTGAATCTTCGACCTGATCCATGAAAACGTTTACCGAAGTGAGGTTCCTGATTTTGTGGTCACAATTCACTGATGTTTTTTCCTCCTTCATCACATACATTCCTGGGGTTAAAGGTGGCCTTTGCAGGGTTAACCACCTTACTTCTCTTTAAGAGAGAACTTAAACTTTCAGAGGAAGTTGATTTTATATCACCTTAAGGGTTAATATCGAGGGTTTGTTTCACGTTCTTTTAAAGCAAACTACTATGGCAACTGATAGTCCTTATATTCGGAAAGTTGTTCCAAGCTCAGGAAGAATGTTTGTCAACTTGAAAGAGAAGTAGTCGTAGATGTTGCTTTATAAAGTGTGAGTTTGGTTTACTTTATTGCTAAATTCTATTCCAACAAAATCCTCCTATTTTATTAAATTTTGTTCAGTTTATTTCACAAATATGTTTCCCGTTATTTCATAACTTTTGTTTTTAATGATTATTTTTAAATATTTATATAATTATAAAATAACTCTATTCATTAAAAATACATTTCTTGTGCTTGCTTCGGCAGCACATATAAAAATGCATTTCTTTTGCTTTAATATTTACTTCCTGGTCCTTCCGTCTTTATCTTCTTGTCGTAGCATCCCTATTTCTTCCATTTTTAATATACATAGAATGTAGTAGCAGATGAGGTCAAAATAATAATAAATTTTTATTACATAATAAAGATACTAAAGAAAGTTTGGGCAAAGTATCTACGAATTCAAATATTGATTTTTCTCTTGTAACACTGAAAAAAATAAAATAAATATATTTGGGGAAAAAAACAAAATTGATTTTTCAAAGTAGAAATTTAAACGTATACAGTTAAAAATGTGATGTTCCTGTTGCATGCTGTGGGTGCTTTAAAATGCCTGGGTGGCTCAGTTGGTCATGAACTCAGGCTGCTGTGATCAAGCCCCAGGTCAGCAAGGACTTATCCCTCTCCCCTCCCTTGGCCCCTTCCCTCACACCTGTGCACATGCTCTCTCTCTCAATAAATAAATGAAAAATCTTTAATAAAAAGGAAATAAAAAACTATGGATTCCACTGTTCATAAACATCCCCTCATTCCTTTCACAGATGATTACAACCTATTGTGAATTTACTTACCCTCTGGTAAACACATCAGTTGTTTTCCTTTTTTTTTTTTTTTGCAATACTCCTCCCACTATTACATTATTTCTGTTCCTTTCCTTTAATTAGGAGCTAGATAATAAAGCATGACAAGTCACTTTCCCAGTGGAAATGGACTTGCAATTTCTTTGCACTTTTCTGGGTACCTTATTTTTTTATATCTTACTCCCCCTAAAAATTAAACTTAAAAATACTTTAGTTAGACACTTCACATGTCAAGAGATAGATTACCTATGAACCCAAAGAAGTTTAATCTCACTTGCCATCAGACATGCATCATTGTCTGATACTGACTGTCTCCCTGTTTCTTCTCACAGGCGTTTTCATAATGAGTTTGCTCCTATCTTGGCCTCTCTTCTCAGAGTACCTGAATCAACACATAAATAATATGAAATATAATTTAGCAGAATTTTTTTTTAGTTTGAGGGGACAAAGCTAAAGCACTGCTACCAAAACAGAATGTCTAAAATAGTTTCTACAAAAAATACACTTTATGGCATTTTACAGATTTTTTTCTTCCATATTTGACAATAGCATTAAATTTTCTGTTATCAATACAGTCTGGGTATCCTGGAAAAAAAATTCTGAACTATTAAAAACAAAAACAATGATGGGTTTATAAGCTTTTACAATTTTGCAATAATTATACTTCTG
>JAQQSY010004851.1:0-12042 GCA_028646535.1 Procyon lotor | reverse complement strand
ATTTAACATAATATTTCATTTTTTTAGCCTTCGTTTTTTCTTACCTAAAAGTCTTACATATTTTATTTGTGCATATTCAGATATGGTGATTTTAGAGAAATTTTAAGTATCTCAAAATTTTTCCTGTTTTTCATTTTGCTAAGTCATAAACATGCCATTAATAGATTTCCCTCCAAAATAGGTCAATGTGAAAAGATGTAAACGTCTTTTCATCTATAAACAAACTAAATCAGCGGTTCAGGCCAGAAATATTTGCCTAACCATGCAGTTCAGTAAATCTGACTGGAGAATCCATGTGACGGGCTCTATGCCAGGTGCTGCGAGAGGCTCCCCGTGCAGTCACCGTCAGTCTTTAAAATTCAATCGACGTCATTAATGTGGGAATGGCCTGTATTTTATTTTTTAATAGCATGTTGATAGTCTACAGGTAGATCGACCTCATGGGATTTTTTTTTCCAATATCATCTGTCATGCTCTCACCAGTGCTTGTGAGTTTCAGTGATTTTTCTTGACTCCTACCAGTTGCTAAGTAACATGGAAAAGTACAGCTGCAGCTTCACTTCCTTCAAACTGCTGCTCCTAAATATGAATAAAACCATAGACATTCTATTTTTGTGTTCAGAACTCACCGCTTTCAAAGCTTCTGTGTCAGATTCTCTGAAGCATAATGGAGAAGGCAGTAAAATTACAGACCGAATAAGACTTCTGAGAAATATTGGCTGCTTCTTTTTTTTTTTTCCCTCCAGATGCAATTAGATTATTTTTCTTCTACCTCTGAGCTTCCATTAAGGTTCTGTAATGGACAAATTGAACTAAGAACCAAGAGGACACTGCTTGACCTTGAGCAGTTATAAATTTCTCAAGTTTCTGTTTCTTAACGTGTACTGTATGAAGTGGTTAAATTCAGTGTTCATTTTTACTCTTCCAGCTGGATGATTCTATGGAACAGTCTGCATTATATCACTAAACTACTGAATGGCATTCTTCTTAAATAAATTTTACAAGTTATGTTATTATGTTTGTAGTTCCTCTTTATTTGGCTTACACAAGATAAATACTAAAAAACAAAAAAAATGATAAAGGCTAAAGATGGTTTAAAGAGAATTATACTTCTAGACACTTGATAGTTCTTTGCATTTTCTATGGCTAAGTAAAAATATTCACATAAAGATAATATGACATAATAATCCTTTGACAAAGTTCTAGGCCATTTCCCCAAAGTTCACATTTTAGGTGCCTGAGATCAGCTTGCATCTTGGGGAATGAAACAAGAGTGCATGTTCCTTGCCTTCTATTTCTCTCAACTCCAGGTTCCTAATTGCTTTAGTAAGATCTCCAGTGTGGCAAGAATTTCTTTAGAGTATTCTGAGTTTTTCAAATATAATATGTATCTCCCTCCATTGTAACTATGAGTGCTTGTCTGTTTCCCTCCCTAGGCCTTGACCTCCTGCAGAGAGAATGTTTTGTGTATTTCATCTTTACAATTCCAGGACCTAGCACAGTTCTTGTTGTATTGCAGTTATTAAATATTTTCTTTTAAGCAGCAGAAGTAAAAAGTGCTTTAGGAAACTTCACATATTCTTTGACTAGTGGGGATGCAGTTAGCAAATTACTTCTTTTCAGAACAAAATTTCATGGAGCCTCTATCTCCAGATTCTCTCTCCTCAGAAACAATCTAAGAAATAGCATTTTATGTGTTTCTATAAAGCATATATCTTTGCTCTAACTATAACAGAAAATGTGAATTAAAAAAGTAATCACAATTATTTCAGATTCATTGTTTCTATTTCTGCCATCTGTATAGCTGGCACATGGCCCTGGAGGTAATGGGGAAAGGAGTTGCTTTAATCTCAAAAGGACTTTTTATATTAATAGTGACATTTATAAAATATATTCTAGGATAAAAATTATATATTAGAAGAATACTTTAACTTAATTTACAGTTAAATGGAAAGTCTAATAGCACCTTCTTCCCAAGTATATATGTATATAATGTATGTTTAAAAAGAGAGAGACAAATCAAGAAGCTGACTTTTAACTATAGAGAACAAACTGATGGTTACTAGAAGGGGGGATAAATGAAATAGGTGATGTGGATTAGCATGATGAGCACTGAGCAACGTATAGAATTGTTGAATCATCATTTTGTACACCTGAAACTAATATACCACTGTATGCTAACTATACTGGAATTAAAATGCAGAATCAGGGGCGCCTGGGTGGCTCAATGGGTTAAAGCTTCTACATTCGGCTCAGGTCATGATCTCAGGGTCCTGGGATCGAGCCCCATGTCCAACTCTCTGCTTGGCGGGGAGCCTGCTTCCCCCCTCTCTCTCTCGGCCTGCCTCTCTGCCTACTTGTGATCTCTCTCTCTCTCTTTCTCTGTCAAATAAATAAATCTTTAAAAAAATAAAATGCAGAATTTGATTTAAAAAAATCCTCTGTAGGACAAAAGAAAATAACTAGCATCATATAGAATTTAAATAATTAAATATATTAAATATGGGTTTTTAAAATGTTATCAGCAAAAAACCCAGCCTTACTTTTGCCCTAAATTTACTAAATATAATTTTTGAGTGGAGTAGGATAAAAATATTTTATAATAAAGAATAAGTAAAGAAAATTACCTCTTTCTCATTGTATTAGTTAGGCTCAGTTTACAAAAATGTAAGTCAGAATATGAATACCTAAATAAATTATTTCTTATATTCTTACTTGCTTATGCAAATGTATTGTTATATTGAACAGTAAAATGTAGATTTTGACAGTAATTGTCCTCTGTTCAGTGACAATTTAATTAAATGGAGATGCTCCTAAAATATATTGGTTTTCAATGTTAATTATTGTCTCCTGCAAGTGATTGGTAATTTTAAAATGCAATAATTTATCTAAAGTATTTTTTTATATGTAGAAGCACTTCTTTTTTACAATTTAAGTGTATCCACTAATTATTTTTCTAAATATAAACATAATACTACAGAAGAATTTGTGTGAAATATAAAATAGAGTTGACTCCAACCATGATTTTATGGTCTGAGTTTGCAGGAATTTGTTATACTGTTGAGGCCAAAGTATATTAATTAGAAGGAAAGAAAAAAAGGAAAAGAGAAAAGAAGGAGGGAAGGAAAGAAAGAATGAAAGAAACAGATAAAGGCAAAGAGAAATTGGAGATTTATTTCTTATTTATTGTTTTTTTGGGAGGAGAGGGACAGAGGGAGAGAAAGGAGAAACTTAAGCAGGCTCCACATCCAGCACAGAGCCCCACACAGGGCTCCACTTCACAACTCTGAGATCATGACCTGGGCAAAAATTAAGAGTTGGATGCTTAACCGACTGAGTCACTAAGACACCCCTGTTTATTGGGTTTAGTACCCAAAATGTGTATGAAGCCAACAAAGTGTGTTATGTTGGACACAGCATTTAACTTACATGATATCACTTAAACTAAGTTTCTTTTTTTTCTTTCTTTTTTTAAGATTTTATTTATTTATCTGACAGAGAGAGAGAGAGAGATCACAGGTAGGCAGAGAGGCAGGCAGAGAGAGAGAGGGGGAAACAGGCTCCCCACCAAGCAGAGAGCCCCATGCAGGGCTCAGTCTAGGGACCCTGAGACCAGGACCCTGAGACCATGACCTGAGCCGAAGGCAGAGGCTTTAACCCACTGATCCATCCAGGCGCCCCAAAACTATGTTTTGTTTTGTTTTTTTTTTAATTTATTCTGACAGAGATCACAAGTAGGCAGAGAGGCAGGCAGAGAGAGGGGGAAGCAGGCTCCCCACTGAGCAGAGAGCCCGATGCAGGGGCTCGATCCCAGGACCCTGAGACCATGACCTGAGCTGAAGGCAGAGGCTTTAACCCACTGAGCCACCCAGGCGCCCCCTTGCCCCCCCCCTCAAACTAAGTTTCTTGATCAGCTCAGGGAGAAGACATATTTATGATTATGTTGCCAGGATTACATCTCAAACTTTATATTCATCAGCTTTTTATACATGTTCTGTTTTGTCAGTGGGACCACCAAGAGCAGTTTTATACACTAGCCATAGCTTAATTTGGACTTTTTCCTGTGTCTTAAGTTAGCTGGCACGTAGACTGGGAGAGAACAGCTCAAGATGGTAAATGTGGTGTTTGTTCTACGTCTAATTCCAATGGATGGGTTTCCCCACACCACCAAACAACTCAGTTCTGATATCAACTGGAGGCAGCATCGAATGTCTATGCCAGCTTTTAAATTATTATTAGCTCAATTCTACCAGACTGCCCTCCCACCACTCCCCGTTTCAGATACCACTGCAAGTCCACGCTATCATCTGTGCTTCTGACCCACTGGTTATAAATGGGAGGTTCCAACAACCCCCGCTTTGGGTTCAGTCAGTTTGGTAGAGCCGCTAACATAGAGGTCAGAGAAACATTTCACTTACTAGATTGCTGGTTTATTATAAAAGGATATAACTCAGGAGGAAAGAGATGTGGAAGGCAAAGTATGGGGAAGGGACACAAACTTCCGTGCTTGCCCTGGATATGCTACTCTCCCTGAATCTCACGTATTCACCAAGTTGGAAGCTCTCCAAACCCTATCTTCTTGGGGTTTTAATGGAGGCTTCATGTTATGGGTAAGATTGATTAAATCATTGGCCATTGGTAATTGTTTCAACCTCTCTGCCCAGATGTCTGGGGTGGACTGAAAGTTCCAAGCCTCTAATCACATCGTTGGCTCTTCTGAAAACCACCCTCAAACTTAGGTGAAGTCAACTCTTTAACATAACTGAAGACACGATGATTCCTCTCACCGCTTAGGAAATTCCAAGGGTTTTATGTGTTCTGTGCCAGAAAAGGGAGGAAGACCAAATACATAGTTCTTATTATAAAATCACAACATGGTCTTGACTCAGACAACTCGGTTCTACTTCACATGGTCCTTCTTTATGAAACCTAATCTAGACATATTCTCATTGGAAGTGCACAAGAGCAAAAGAGCAGACAGAAGTAATTGTTTTGTTTCACTGCAGATTATGCTCAGAGACTCAGTCTGTATGGGCCAGCAATTTATTTAACATAGTTTCGCTGTGGGAAATTCACAAGCCAGTAGTATACAAGGTAACATCTCTTACTAAGTCAATAAAGAATTTACGTACTCCAAAAATAGATTAATCACACTGTTATCGCAGGTAAGGGGAGATGAAAGGAATACAGTCCAAATTCAGGTGGAGTATACCTTTATACTAGTTAGTTCTCAGGAGAGACGGCTTAACCAATGAAGAGCTGAGGTCCAGCTGCCAGTGCAAAATAAAGGTCCCCTCTTGCTAGAGCATGTTGCTAAGGGACAAGGATACCTACCGGGGTTTGCAGGCAAGATAATATTCACAAGGCTGTTGCATGGTTTTCAGCACTGCTGACAATGAGTTGCCTTGCCGTGACAGGGGCTAATACCCCAAGTTCTTTGGAAGGCTCTTCAGGCCAGGAAAGAGTAGCGTCGTCCAGACTTAACACTTGGATAGTCCTCACAAACTCTGATTATGTATACTGTAGCTATTCCCTTGCTATAGTTGTTTCTTCCTGGTTCTTATCAATATAACTCAGTAGTGCCCTGCAGAAACTGAGCTCATGAGTACTTACCAGCAACTTAAGGTATTGAACGACAGCATCCTGCCACAGTAACTTTATTCATATATCAAAAGAACTTTAATTATAAAAACAAATTTAATCTTAAAAACAACTTTATTTTATTTAAATTCAAGTGAGTTAACATATAGTGTAGTATTGGTTTCAGAAGTAGAAATTAGTGATTCATCACTTAGATGTAACACCCAGGGCTCATCCCGACAAAATGCCTTTTTTAAGTACTCATCACCCGTTTAGCGCATCCCTCATGCACCTTCCCTCCAGCAATCCTCTGTTCTTTTAATTATAGCGTCTTTTATGGTTTTCTTCAATTTAATTTTTGCCGTAAACAATACGTTTGAATCATGTCAAACCACTACACAATAATAAGTCAAGTCTTCTCTATCCCCCTGATTGCATCAAGTTTGCTAATATTCTGTTACCCAAACCAAATCATATGGTCAATATCAGAGTCATACTGGAAGTAGATTGTAGGTTTGTTTTTTTTTAAAAAAAAACGTGTATGGCTACAGAAACACCATTAACTGGCACCATCAATGTACTATACCACACCTCAAATTTGGAAGGAGAGCTGCTTTCATTGAAAATAGGAATCTCAGTAGGATATGAGTGTTCAACATATTCATAATTATTGGAAGACAACTACATGTCTCCTTTTCAGTTCTTTGGCTTCTTTTCTTTCCTAAACAATGCTACACATTTGATATAAGAGTCCTGGAAATTTTAAGAATTCTTTTTTTTTTTTTTCCATTTTATACCAGCCACCCATACAATTAAAGACTTTGCTTTTCAGACAACTTGTCTTACACCTCTAAGATAAAAGGAATTAATTAAAGGTAAAACTGGTGGCGTAGGGGCGCCTGGGTGGCTCAGTCGTTAAGCGTCTGCCTTCAGCTCAGGTCATGATCCCAGGGTGCTGAGTTTGAGCCCCGCATCAGGCTCCCTGCTCTGCGGGGAGCCTGCTTCTCCCTCTCCCATTCCCTCTGCTTGTGTTCCCTCTCTCTCTGTGTTTCTCTTTGTGAAATAAATAAAGTCTTAAAAAAAAAAAAAAACTAGTGGCTTATTTTTTGTTCTCAATCATTATCTTAATGCAGAAATTTAAAGCTCAGAAAATAGAAATCAACTGAGAACTTCAAATCTCTCAATACCAGTGAGTCCATCCAAATGTCTGCACTAAACCACTTGACCAAATTCTATCATTGCTTCCGGCAATGATAGCCTCCAGCCTACAGTCACATCCTCAGAATGGACCAGATCCCCTTAAGTTTTCACCTGGAAAAGCTCATCTGCCAAAATCATTTATTATTTATTCCAGTCAAAATCTGAGGACAGGCCCCTGATCTCCCTTCTCTGAGTGCATTTACTTTGGAAAGCTTGCAATTATAAACTCTTCCCTAGTCCCTTTGAGCTGTGTATGCATTTTCTACAACTCAAGAATATCTTTCTCAGCGACTTAGGAGTCATTGCTTTGAAATATAAATGTCAAGAAGGACAAGGGCCCTTTCTCCGAGTCTTTGTATAAGAATGGGAACCTTTTATAAGCACTGGTTAGCAGACACAAGCTGCTGAATCTGAGTAAGTCATTTTGGGCTGCTATTAATAAAAGACCATAGATCGGGTGATTTATGGACAGTAGAAATTTATTTCTCACAGTTCTGAAGGTTGGAAAGACAATGATCAAGGAACTGGCAGATTCACTGCCTTGTGCAGACCCTCTTCCTGGTTTCTAGGTAGCAGTCTTACTGTATTCTCCTGTGGGGGAAAGACAGCAAGAGAACTCTTTGTGGTCCCTTTTATGAGGACACTAATCCCATTCATGAGGGTGCCACCCCCATGACCTATTACCTCCCAGAGGCTCCGCCTCTTAATACCATCACACTGAGGGTCAAGATCTCAACATACAAATTTTGGGGGACATAAACATTCTGTCCATTACAACACTCCTGAATATCTTTCAGTACTTTCCCCTTTAGCATACTCCAGTGTTTCAAAGGCCTTTTATCTTTAGTTCTGGTGAGTTGAGCTCAGGGTACACTAAGGCGTCTGCTGCTCTGGTAGAGAATAAAACCTTTTTATTAAAACCTAACTTAATAAAAAGTTAAATCCTACTAACTTAATCTAGTACTGGGCTTTGTTTCACTTTGACAGAACCCAAGGCAAAGATAAAATTAAGGATATGATCTTTCCACTTGAATATATAGTTAAGATTTGAAAAATTTTTTTAAAGATTTTATTTATTTGACAGAGAGAGAGAGAGATCACAAGTAGGCAGAGAGGCGGGCAGAGAGAGAGAGAAGGGGAAGCAGTCTCCCTGCCGAGCAGAGAGCCTGATGTGGGGCTCAATCCCAGGACCCTGAGATTATGGCCCGAGCTAAAGGCAGAGGCTTTAACCAACTGAGCCACTCAGGTGCCCCAAGATTTTAAAATTTTAACTTAGTTCCTTTTGAAATCATCCAATGATTCTGTTTCTGAATTATTTCTCCTTTGTTTGAATTCTACTTTATTTCTTTAAAATTATTACACATAGTTATTTATATTCTATTTCCAGTAATCCAAGTATCTGTGATCTTTGAAGGTATGGTTATGTTGCTTATTTTCCTACTGATTCTCACTTATGAATATTTTTCTGTACATTTTTCTTGTATGTCTATTTCTGATCTCATGTTTTTTGGAAAGTGGTCTGTAAATATTTAATATCTAATTGAGGATGCTTTTCTGTAAGAACACTTTCAGTGTCTTTTTGTCAAGCACTTGAGTTGATGTCATACCCATATCTATGTTATATTAAAACATTTGGCTTCCAATTGTTTTTTTTTCTTTTTCTTTTTTTCTTTTATTAACTTTTTTATAATGACTTTCAGTTTTTTTGTTGCAAATACTATATACTCAAACCTGAAATTCATGTGTTGGCTATCCCTTTGCTATGAATTCTTATGGATTACTACTTTTAACTTCCTGCCAGAACCAAGGTTAAAACACTATTCTCTGTTGAATATCACTGCCAGATGTGTTTTTGTTTTATTTTTTTTTTTTTGTAGTTCACCCTTTTCACCTTAGCTTTTGAGATCTCAGTTGATGGTTTTCCTCTGGGAAAGATTAGAAATTCCCTCTAAAGGTGTCAGGCTCATCTACTAAGGTTCTACTGTACTCATGTGCTACAATACTTCTGATGGGCAGAATCTTTAAGCCTTTTTTCCTTGACTAATCAGATTTCCTAGTGTAAAGTGATATAATCCTGGAAGGCATAAGCCATGCTCACAGAATTCTGGGCGTGAAAGTGAAAAGGCTTCTCAATCAGATAAATTTATGCTATAGTAAATATGGCCCAACCTCTAAGTGATTCATACAATTTTTTTATTTTGATCTTATATTATTTCTTATAATAATAGTATAATTATTATTAATTATTTTAATTCTTTCTTCCTTGCATCTCCTCTCCAAAGTCATCTTCACTTTAGGGCCCAAGCTGTGGCTCAACCTATAAAGGGCAATGGTTTTAAATCTACCACTCAGAGGTTGAATATCTCATGTTCTTTCATATTTCAAAAGTCTAGCCAAATAACAGTAAGAATTTCTTGATAGCCAAAAAAGAATTACCCTTCCCCAGGAAAGGCAGTGCATTTATGTACATAAAAAAAATACAATTTATCATGATCTTACCGGTTATAGATATTCATTATTCTACCTTTTCTTTTACCTGTACTCTTCCTAGTGTCCATGAGTATGGAATCATTCTTATTTACCTCCTCTGAGAGTTAATCATTCTGCCTGGATTATGTTGGGACAGTTCCCTTGAAGGTCATTGTATTGGTCCTGACTCATGTCTCTATGCTTTGTGACATTCTTAGGCTCACCTTCAAGATGACATGAAGTACCAGAAACTGTTATTTTCTGAGTTTAGATAAAAAATAAAACAAAACAATGATACTGAGGAATTAATATATCTATCAGTTAACTAGTGAGCTCATGTTTCTTATTAAATATTATTTATATATACACATGGTATCACATTTTATTTAATACCATATTTATTAGAAATTGAAAATGGCATAATAATAATAAAATACAACATAAACATGGAAAGCATATCTAGAAAATTGAAAATGGAAGAGAGTTAGGGGCGCCTGGATGGCTCAGTCATTAAATGTCTGCCTTCAGCTCAGGTCATGATCTCAGGGCCTGGGATTGAGCTCCCTATCGAGCTCCCTGCTCAGCAGAAAGTCTGCTTCTCCCTCTGCCCCTCCCTCTGCTCAGGCTCTCTCATGCTCTGCACTCTCTCTCACTCAAATAAATTAAAAAATCTTTAAAAAATGAAAAAGATAACATAGTCCATTAATATAACTGAACATTTATTCTACTTCTCCTGCTTGCATTGAAAAGTATTTTAAGCTACAGAAATAAAAAGTAATCTCATGTGTCCAGGTGAGATAAAAATAGTTTATAGCAATAAAAACTAAGCGAAAAAAATGATTTTCAAGATCTTAAACTGTTTAGATTTAAGTAGAGGTAAATAAATTGTTTCTCATTTTTCTGCAAGGGGGAAAGAAGCAGAGAGGGCAGGGAATGTCCCTGAAGAGGTCCATTTATAGCCTTGGGACAAAGGCAAGGTGGTCTCTATGTTGCTCAAGAAACTTAGTATAGGGTATCCTTACATTCTTTTTTTTTTTTTTTTAGGATTTTATTTATTTGACAGAGAGAAACACAGCGAGAGAGGGAACACAAGCAGAGGGAATGGTAGTGGGAGAAGCAGGCTTCCTGCAGAGCAGAGAGCCCGATGCGGGGCTCGATCCCAGACCCCTGGGATCTGACCTGGGCTGAAGGCAGACGCTTAACGACTGAGCCACCCAGGCGCCCCATCTTTACATTCTTAATAATTTTAACAAAGCTTTCGAATGTGATAAAATAAGGACTCAATCCCAGCACTGCCACTAACTAGTCACAGGACTTTGAACAATTTGCTTAACTTTGCTAGGTTTTAATTTTATCTGAAAACAAGGTTGATTATACTCACATCTTTTTTTTTTTTGTCAGAGAGAGAGAGAGAGAACACAAGCAGGCAGAGACAGAGGGTGAAGCAGGCTCCCTGATGAGCAAGGAGCCCGATATGGGACCCGATCCCAGGACCCTGGGATCATGACCCGAGCAGCTGCTTAACCAACTGAGCCACCCAGGCGTCCCGATTATACTCACATCTTAGTACATATGTGAAGATCAGATGTTATTAATTATGTATCTTTTGTATTTTCATTATTGGTTCTTGGCACATAGTAAGAACCTAATAAATTCAAGTTTTACTGATAATATCTGGGCATATTAAATCAATTGTATTTTAAATATTAAAATGAAAACAACATAATGAAGGATGTTCATTTATTCAAAAAATATGTTTATATAGAATGCAGAAGAAAGAGGAAAGACTGAGATAGCAAAACTCCTTATATAACCATACATCTTATTCTCCTTTTCTTACCACTTCCATTGGGAAGTTTTAAATAAAAACATACAGACTTTCCTTTTGCTAAATTTCTCAGAACCAAAGGCAGAATTGGAGAAGCCACATGATTGTGCTAGCATCTGTTTTAGTCAGCTCAAGATGCCATTACAAAATACAGTCTTTCCCTGGTTAGCTTTCTTTATTCTTTTCTTTTCGTTTTCTTTTTGTTTTTGTTTTTTACTTTCTTTTTTTATTTTTCCCAAATATGTTTATTTTATTTTTTCAGTGTTACAAGATTAATTATTCATGTACCACACCCAGTGTTCCATGCAATACGTGCCCTCCTAAATACCACCTAAATACCTCCTAAATACCACCTCCTAAATACCACCACCAGGCACCCCCAACCTCCCGCCCCCTCCCCTCCAAAACCCTCAGTTTGTTGCTCAGAGTCCGCAGTCTCTTAAGGCTCATCGCCCCCTCTGTTTCCCCCCATTCACCCTTCCTTTCCTTCTCACAAAGTCCTCCATGTTTTTCCTCATGCTCCACATGTAAGTGAGACCATAAGATAATTGCCTCTCTCCACTTGACTTATTTCACTCTGCATAATCTCTTCCAGTCCCATCCATGTTGATACAAAAGTTGGATATTCATCCTTTCTGAAGGAGACATAATATTCCACTGTATATACAGACCATATCTTCTTTAACTATTCATCTGTTGAAGGGCATTTTGTTTCTTTCAACAGTTTGGCGATTGTGGCCATTGCTGCTATGAACATTGGGGTACATGTGGCCCTTCTTTATACTGCATCTGCTTCTTTGGGGTAAATACCCAGTAGTGCAATTGCAAGGTCATAGGGTAGCTCTATTTTTAATTTCTTGAGGAATCTCCACACTGTTTTCCAAAGTGGCTGCACCAACTTGCAATCCCACCAACAGTGGAAGAGGGTTCCCCTTTCTCCACATCTGCTCCAATATTTGTTGTTT
>JAQQSY010004850.1:0-12042 GCA_028646535.1 Procyon lotor | reverse complement strand
ACGTGGATGGAACTGGAGGGCATTATGCTAAGCAAAATAAGTCAGTCAGAGAAAGACAACGATCACATGATCTCTCTGATATAAAGAATTTGAGAGGCAAGGAGGGAGTTTGGGGGGCGTGGGGGAGAGAAATGAAACAGGAAGGGATGGGGAGGGAGACAAACCATAAGAGACTCCTAGACTCACGAAATGAATTGAGGGTGGCTGGGAGATGGGGGGTGGGGGTTGGGTAGGGATGGGGTGGCTGGGTTGTGGACATTGGGGAGGGTATGTGCTATTAAGTGCTGTGAAATGTGTAAGCCTGACGATTCACAGACATGTACCCTGGGGCAAATAATACATTATATGTTAATAAAAATTAATTATATTGTAAAAAAAAAAAAAAGATATAAATGTAGTGATCTGAAGGGGCACATGCACCCGAATATTTAAAGCAGCAATGTCCACAATAGCCAAACTATGGAAGGAACCTAGATGTCCATCAACAGATGAATGGATAAAGATGTGGCATATATACACAATGAAATACTATGCAGCCATCAAGAGAAACTAAATCTTGCCATTTGTAATGACGTGGATGGAACTAGATGGTATTATGTTAAGCAAAATAAGTCAGTCAGAGAAAGACAATTATCATATGATCTCTCTGATACGAAGAATTTGAGAGGTAGGTCAGGCGGTCACGGGGAGGTGGAGGAAATAATGAAACAAGATGGGATCAGGAAGGAGACAAACTCTAAGAGACTCCTAAACTCATGAAACAAACTGAGGGTGGCTGGGTGTAGGGGGGTTAGGGACAGGGTGGCTGGGTTATGGACATTGGGGAGGGTATGTGCTATGGTAAGTGATGTGAAATGTGTAAGCCTGATGATTCATAGACATGTACCCTGGGGCAAATAATACATTATATGTTTATGAAAAAAATAAATTAAAAAAAAATAAACTATTGGGATTACATCAAAGTAAAAAGCTTCTGCACCCCAAAGGAACAGACAACAAAACTAAAAGGCGCCATACTGAATGCGAGAAGATATTTGCAAATGACCTGTCCAATAAAGAGTTGGTATCCAAAATATGTAAGATCTTAGACGCTTGAACACCCCCCCAAAACCAAATAATCCAATTAAGAAATTGAAGACATGACACATTTTTTTCAGGGAAGATACACAGATGGCCACCAGGCACATGAAAAGATCGACATCATTTATCATCAGAGAAATGTAAACCAAAATTACAATGAGATATCACCTCACACCTGTTAGAATGGCTACAAGCAACAGAAAAGCAACAAAAGTTGGTGCACGTGTGGAGAAAAAAAAAAAGTTTCTGCACTGTTGGTAGAATGCAGACTGGTGCAGCCATGATATAAAACAGTTTGTGGAGGGTCCTCAAAAAATGAAAAATATAACTACCCTATGAACCAGTAATCACAGTAGTGAGTATTTAACCCCTAAAATACAAAAATACTCAAAAGGATACATGTGCCCTCATGTTTATTGCAGTATTATTTACAATAGCCAAATTAAAGAAGCAGCCCAAGTGTCCATCAATTGATGAATGGATAAAGAAGATGTGGTGATATATAAAGATACACACAC
The DNA here is from genome assembly GCA_028646535.1 of Procyon lotor. Lineage (NCBI taxonomy): Eukaryota > Metazoa > Chordata > Mammalia > Carnivora > Procyonidae > Procyon > Procyon lotor. Next base: position 10,444 of record JAQQSY010004850.1, on the reverse strand, counting down.
ACACAAAATATTATTCAGCCATAAAAAAAGAATGAAATCTTGCCATTTATAGCAACATGGAGGTACATCACAGTACTAAGTGAAGTATATCAGTCAAAGAAAGAAAAACACTATATAATTTCACTTATATGTAAAGTCTAAAAAACAAACCAAAAAATAATGAAAAAAAAAAGAAACAGCAGGAACAGATTCATAAATACAGAGAACTAGTGGTTGCCAGAGGGGTGGAAGTGGGGTGATGGGTGAAAGAGGTAAAGAGAATTAAGAGGTATAAACTTCCAGTTATAAATAAATCCTAGAGATACAAAGTACAGCATAGGGAATATAGTCAGTAACATTCAGTGTAAGAACACTGTAAAACACTATAGAGTGACTACATATATCATGGGCAAGCACTGAATAATGTATATAATTCTCAAGTCCCTACTTTGTATACTTGAAACTAATACAACATTGTATATCAACTATATTTCTATGTTAAAAATTTCTGCAAATTGTAAACCATATTTTTAAATGTACATCACCTGGGAAAGGAGGAATAAAAAAGGAAAACAAGACAAATCTTAATTCCTAAGTAAAAATATCTGTCAACTCCAAAAGGGTGGGGAATATATATATAATTTACACATCTTTTATATATATATAAAATTATAGGAAGGAAACAAATTTTTAAACAGTGAATTAATTCATTAATTATTATGAGTTTTATCAATTATTCCATGGTTAACCTCATTTAGCTTATTCTATGCTTTATATAAAATTATTGCTTTTTCTTCATAGCACCACAGTGACAGCTCTTAAAAATTACTCAACCTGATTCGTCAGTGGCAAAGTAGAATAACTCTACCTACTTCTCAAGATTGTTAGAGGAATTACATAAGATAATACATGAGAAATCCACAGCTCTGTGCATCTCTCATCCTAAGTTCTTAGTAAACGGCATTATTTGACCTTAAGGATTTGTGGATCCAAATTAAAGCATATTAATGAGGTTGTTCCCAGCCATGTTTATGTCCCTTCCAGCTTTTTAAGTTTGTAAAAATTAACCAGAACACACATATGACTACAGTAAAATGTTTTTATCTTATAAGGTAGCTTTTCTACTCTGGTAGTTCTTCACTGGGGAAAAAGTTATTTCACAAATCATCTATCATCACCACCTCATATAATTCAGAAAATACATAATTTTCTCACATAACAAAACATCTGACAAAATCTCATTCCCTATGCTACCATAATTTTATTATGACTCTCCTAACACTGCAATCTCTATAAATACTGACTTTACTAAAGGGTTTTACTTTTTGTTTTCTGGTTCCCTTGTAGAGTATAAGGAAGATGTAGGTGTGTTCAGGAGGTGGGTGGGTAGTCAAAGATGCAGTATCAAAAACATTGTCTGATAAAACTGTCAGAACTGGTAATAATGAAAATATTACCTGTTGAGCTCGAGTAACCATCTCCTTGTAGATACTATCCAGGCTGACATTTGATAAAGTGGTTAATGCTGATACAATTGTTTCTGCTTGTGCTTTGTCAAATCCTGTCAACGGCAAATATGTATTTATGTTTTTTAAAAAATGCTTATCCTTCTCAACCTAAACAGCTACAATAACTTTCCTCATCAAATTATTCAGTTAAAGAGGTTACAATTAGAAATTTCAGATTTTTTTATTCTCCAAAGGCATTCTACAATTTTATTTCCCACTGATCCAATTCCCCATGTCTACATCAATACTGGATATTGCTAGTGGGTTTTTTTTTTTTTTGCTAGTGGTTTTGAGTTTATAATTGGCATTAAAAAATGAAATGGCATTGCATTACTTATCCTTAAAATTTGCATTTTTTCAGTCAGGTAACTTTACATATATTTATTGCCTATTTTTCTGCTAGCTACTTATGGCCTTTGCCCACTTTTCTATAAAACTACTGTAATTTTTTTACTGATTCATATGAATTCTTTGTATTTTAAGCAATAGGTTCATTGTCACGTATGTTCCTAACATTTTTAACTTTGTGAATGATACCCTTTGATATACAGATTTAAGTATTTTTCAGTAGTCCTATCGATCAGTCTTTACTTTTCTGCTTTTGAGTTTTAGGTCTTGCTTCCTCAGTCAAAGTCTTAAAATATTCTATGTTCTAGTATTTTTAATGGCTTTTTTTTTTGTATTTGCATATAAAATATCAATCTGTATTTTTCTAATGCTCTTTTAAACAGCTAGCCATGTAACCTATCAATTTATTAAATAGCCCTTCCTTTCTCTCATTTTAATACCTTCCTTATTGTTTGCTAAAAATGTCTGTATGTATCCGAATGCCATTCTATTAATCAACTTTTCTATTCCTGTACTATCATGTAATTTAAATTACTGTTTTGCTATCTGGTAATCCTTTGTTTTCTTTTTTGCTATTCTTAAATAGTCCTTGCACTTCCACGTGAACTTTAGCCTAGCAACTAGTTTTTCTTTTCTACATATTTGAAATCATACTACACATGTAATTTTATGTTTTTTCCCCACTTAATCTGAGTAATTCTCCTACCAGTAAAAAGTCCTCAACACCATTTGACTATAGAATATTCCACCGTATGGATGGCACTTGTATTTAAAGTGACTCTTAATTGTTCATAATAGTTGTCTTCACAAGTAATTGTCTTTACTAGGTAATTTACTGCGACTGTTAATATTCTTTCAAGAGGTACCCGTTTCTTTTCTTTTTTTTTTTTTTTAAAGGTTTTATTTATTTGACAGAGAGAAACACAGCGAGAGAGGGAACACGAGCAGAGGGAATGGTAGCAGGAGAAGCAGGCTTCCTGCTGAGCAGGGAGCCCGACGCAGGGCTCGATCTCAGGACCCTGGGATCATGACCTGAGCCGAAGGCAGACGCTTAACGACTGAGCCACCCAGGCGCCCCGAGGTACCCGTTTCTTACCATGAGTTTCCAAATCCTGAACCAGTGCATGGGTATCAAAAGTTAATTTCCTTTGTTCTAAAGGAGTTATGTCCACTCGCCTCATATCATATCCTTCCTTGGTTGTGGTGATGAAGAAGTCTGAAAAAAGGAAGACAGGTTTTTTTCCATAGTAACCAACACAAGTGTGACATTTTAGTTTCTAAGGCATTTCTCCTATTTAGCACACAGTTCCAGCTCCTAGCAATTCTATAATTTCAAGGAAGAAAACTGAGTCTTCTGAGTGGCCCTCTCTTTTATCTGAAAAGTTTCTAACATTATTCTATACGTGGCAATCACTGAATAAGTATTTCCTTTCCTTCTTTTAGTATTCAGATATATTTTGCTAGGAATCAGTCACAAGTTGTAACGTGATATACAGCAAAAGCTTTGGGGGCACCTGGGTGGCTCAGTCGTTAGGCGTCTGCCTTTGGCTCAGGCACTGTGCCTTGAGTTGGGCTCTTTGCTCTGTGGGAAGCCTGGTTCTCCCTCTCCAACTCCCCCTGCTTGTGTTCCCTCTGTGGCTGTCTTTCTCTCTGTCAAATAAATAAAAATCTTAAAAAAAAAAAAAAAAAAACCTTTGGCTATCGCTGCCACGTCTCTCATTACTGGAAGAGTGGAAACCACCCAACTCTCCTAGAGGCCAAGAAGTCTTTTACAGAGCTATGATAATTATTTATACCGACATCCCCATATAAAGTAGCTTTTTGAACACCTACTCTATTATATATCCATTTTATTTCCATTACAGTTCTCTCATCTGAAATTGTCTGGTTTGTTTCTATGAACCAGAATGTAAGCTCCTTACTCCCAAAGAAAAACTTTGGATTTTTCATCACTGTACCTTCCGTACCTAGAACAGTGCTTGGCAGATAATGGGGTCACAATATTTTACTGCTGAATCCATCAATGGATTTGATATGAAATCCTAGGGAATTTACTACCATCAACATGAAGGCCCCAGCAAATTTCTCATGTTTGTGATAAATTGTCCCGTTTCAATAAATTCCCAATCTTTAACCTAGACACAGTATGGTCCTTTTCCATATATTACTGACGAATTTCATTAAAAGGTATTCTTTTTCAGAACTTTGTCTATATATAACCTCATTACTATGTATTAAGTAAAATAACAGCTAATTAGTGTAACTATTAGTTGAACAGTAGGTAATATACTATTTTTTTTAGGAGATTTTATTTTTTTGAGAGAGTTATTTGAGAGAATGAGCAAGAGGGAGCCTGACACGGGGCTTGATCCCAGGACCCCAGAATCATGACTGGAGCTGAAGGCAGATGCTTAAAACAGATTGAGTCATCCAGGCACCCCATATACCAGTATTTTATATATTATGAATGCAAGGTGGTACTATCCACATTTTTAGAAAAGAAAACTGAACCTAGAAAAGGTGAAGCATTTAACCTAGAGCTATACAGTCATTGGCAGAATCAGAATTAAGACTCACATCTTCTGACTCCAAAGCTCGTGCTCTTTCTGTCACCCTATGCTGTCTCTTTTTTATCCTAAATCACTTTATTTCTCTAAGTACTTAAAAGACATAGCTGCAACCTCAGGTATTACTTTTCTGCTAGGTGATATAGGGGAAATGTCAATCTTTCCTATGTATCTTTTCACCCAACAAATACTTGAGTGCCAGGCACAGGGGATGATGTGCAAAACCAGACATAACTGATGTCTTTGCTGACTTTGTGGACTCACAGGTAGGAAAGAGATGTTTAAAAACAGTATCTAAATATAAGCTCTAAATTCAATGATAAAAGAGTAATGGTCAGGGGCATCTGGGTGGCTCAGTGGGTTGAGCCTCTGCCTTCGGCTCAGGTCATGATCTCAGGGTCCTGGGATCGAGCCCCGCATCGGGCTCTCTGCTCAGCAGGGAGCCTGCTTCCCCCTCTTTCTCTGCCTGACTTTCTGCCTACTTGTGATCTCTTCCTGTCAAATAAATAAATAAAATCTTAAAAAAAAAAAAAAATAATGGCCAGTCCTTTACATCAATTCATTCAAATACTGAGATAAATTGTTTAGAGGTGACAGGAATCAGAGGTAACGGTGGATCAATTTTGCATGTGCGCGCGCACACACGTTAGCACAGTGGTCAGCAATCTTTTTGGCTCTGAGTGTCATCTAGAAGAGTTAAGCAATGTCCCTCTGTGTGCCAACATTAGATGTGAGGAAGAGAAAAGAAAAAAATGAGAGGAAAAAGAGGGGCAGACTTCAGTAATATTTCCAATAACAATTGTGTTAGGAAAGATTAGTATCCATAGTTACCCATCCTTGATTAGAAGTTTAGAATTTTATTTGGGGTTTACTGCGGGGAAGGGGATACACACACACACACACACACACACACACAATACTGCTTTCACACCTATTATTTATCCTTAAAATTCTCATGTTATAGATGAGAAAAACAGGTTCAAAAATGCTAAGTAACTGCCTGAGATCTTATAGTCTCAGAGCTAGGCAGATGAGTGCACAATTCCTCTTTTTTCCACAAAGGGAAGCTTCCCACTGATATGGAAGAGAGACCAAATAAATACCTAACACTGCTGCAAATCTCTGCAGCGTACAGCTGCAAGCTCATGTCCCACTGTGCTCAACTTAGCCCTCTGCTCTCAAGGACTCGTAATTCTTTAATTCTCTTAACAATTTAAGAATGCTCTACTTTTCTTTGCCTGCTCAAATTTATCCTTCAGTGTTCAGTTCAAACGTCTCCTCTACCAGAAAGCCTGCCCAGACTCTTTTAAGCCAAATGTTTTCTTGTTAGGGTTTTTCACAGGATCCTAAAACATTATCTTGCCGCACCTCACAATTTACACATTTCTATGATTGTTAACTGCTTACTTTTCCCACTAGTCCACGGATCAGGTCAGCAAACTACAGCCTGCAGGCCACCACTATCTATTTTTCTAACCTGCTTTATTGTATCACAGCCATGCTCATTCACTTATGAATGAAAAACATGAGAATTATCTAAATATAAACTCTAAGTTCAAATGATAAAAAAAGAAATAACCAGTCCCTTTTACACCCATGGGTGCTTTCATGCTACCAATATAAGAAGAGTATCGAGTGACTATGGGGCACACAATGCCTAAAATACAATCTGGCTTGTTGCAGAAAAACTGCAACGATTACCATTGCATTAGACTATAAGGTCCCTGTGAACAGGAACCACACCTGCTGTTGCTCGTCATGGAATCCTCAATGCCTAATACAACTCTGTGTGCTCAGCAGACATTTGCTGATTGACAGAAACTGTGTTAGGTGTTATGGATACAATGAAGATCAAGGCTGTGGTTTTAAATCATGTGCTATCAAGATGTATCCATAAGGGGATACAGAGGAGAGATATTTGGTTTGGTCCTCGATGAGAATAAAGGGTTAAAAAATGGCTATCTGGATGAAATCTTACTATCTGCAGTAATGTGGATGGAACTAGATATTATGTTAAGTGAAATAAGTCTATCAGAGAAAGGCAATTATCATATGACTTCACTCACATGGAATTTAAGAAACAAAACAGAATGATAGGGGAAGGGAAGGAAAAATATAAAATGAGACAAAATCAGAGAGGAAGACAAACCATAAGAAACTCTTAACTACAGGAAACAAACTGAGAGTTGCTGGAGGGGAGGAGGTTGGGGGTATGGGGTAACAGGGTGGTGGGCATTAGGGAGGTCACATGACGTAATGAGCACTGGGTGTTATATGCAACTGATGAATCACTGAACTCTACCTCTGAAGTAATAAAACACCGTATGTTAGTTGAATTTAAATAAAATTTTTAAAAAATGGCTAGTTGGATAAGATAAGTTATAGTAAATCTTAAAGAGGGGTTAGCCAGGCAGGAGGAACAGGATGAGCAAAATTCACAAAGGCATGAGTGAGCTGCTCATAAATAAATAGAGCTACCTTGGGCTCTATTTACTATGGGGCTGAGGAGAAAGAACAGAGAAGGATCTGCGGAACATTAATTCCTTAGGTGTACTCCAATAGTTATGTAATCTTTGGCTAAATCCTCATCATCCTAAGAAGTAGGGAAGTAGGTACTGAGACCCTCCCTTGCAGTAGGACTTAAGAGAGCACTCTTCTCTGGAGGGAATAAGGACATGGAAAAGCTCTGAAAGCCACAGTAGGGCTTCACAAGTACTTCGACTCATAAGCACATTTTCCCCCCTCATAAGCACCTTTAAGAATAAGTCTTTGCAAGTATATTAATAGGTAGAGGAGAGGAAGGAACCAGAATGACCGTTCTTAGCTCAGGGTGGGATAACTGGTCCTTGACACCTGAAAAGTTCCCAGAACTTATACAGTTGTACAAAACCCCAAACCCTTTCTTTCATACCTATCCTGTAGTTTTCTTAAAGTGAGAAACAAACTCAGTTTAAAGACTTAATCAGCATCACAAGGCTATTAAATTGTGTATCTTGGATTAGCACTCTGGCCTACCTTGAACCAAGCTGCCACTGCCAGGAAAGGACAGATTATACTTTTGATTAACACACGTAAAATGCTGTCTCATTAAATCTAAGCTACAAGTTTTATATCAACTTACTGCTAACTTTAGGCTAGCAATACATTAGTGACAGAGCTGGTTATTAATACACATTTCTATAGGTGGGTCTGTTGGGTAGGTGCTTTGCTAGCTACATAAGAATTACCAGAATAACACAGATATCTTTTGGGTTCCACCCCTAAAGACTGACTCCCTAGTTCTGCAGTCGGGCTTAGAACTGTGTATTTTTACGAAGTATCCCCAGGGTTTCTCTTCTCCTACATTTGGGAAGCAGTAATGAACTAGGAATCCAGCACTATTAAAACTTAGATGACATCACCTTCCCATGCCTTCTATTATTTACCTCTAAAAAGGATACTGGACTAAATAATTGAGATCCTTCCATAGGTCAAGGTCAAGGTTTTTAAATTCCTTCATTACTGACATCATTAGTCAGGTTTAAGCTACACAGTAAGCATTCAATTAATATATGTTCAGAAATGGGGGACCCAAATCATATTAGGTGTAAGGGGCCACTTGATTTCTCCAAGAAAGTCAGATTTAAGTAGGGTAACTCAACAAATATGTTAAGACGTCACTGTTTACTTTTTAACTGTTTTCTAGTACTTCAAAGTTCATTCTCCAAAATTGTTTAGTATTGTTTACATATTCAAATGAAAACACATTCTCTCTCAAAATTTACAAAGACTGAGAATGGGGTGATTTCCCAGGGTTCAAAAAATGCTATCTCCTTTTTGAAAAGTCCAACATACTGTGTAAGTAAACCCGACACCTAAATATGTAACCAAACACCTTATGACAGACACTGGGAGTTCAACAGCAGTCTTACAGATCTACAGTTATGGATGTACAACTGCAATCTTACTGTGGAAGTAAAATGAAGAAAATAGCAGAATGGTACAAAGCACAGTGGGCACTGGGTGGCTCATTTCACGTGGCACTGAAGATTTAAGACGGTGAACAGAGAATGCTAAGGTTACTACGAAGTGCCTGTTCTGTAGACAATCTTACAGAGGTTTTAAAAAGGTGAGGGGAGATTCTGGAATCATCTTTCAGCATAAAGTCTGACGTCCTTCAGGACACAATGCTAACAGGGGTGCCAACAAGTTCAACACTTGCAGGTTCCAGCATTCACGTTTGGCTTTGAATGCCTACCCTGTGACTGCAGAGGACTAGAAATTACAGCGCAAATAAAGCTGGCCTGACCTGAAATGTATGCCGTGGTCTACCAAAAACGTGGGCTCGAGACAGCACCCAAAACACACAGCCTAAGTTTGAACAGGCCACTGAAAGAAACCAGAACTCTCAGAACAGATAGCACCTGACTGGCCTCCCAGAGACCGGGGATTGTCAGCCTCATTAGACTCTAAAAAGGAAAAAAGCCCTGAGAAAGCAGCCGGGGGGCGGGGGGGGGGGGGCACCTCTAATGGTGGAGCCAGGTGGGAACCACAGACTCTGAGGCCCGCTCTGAGAAGAGAGGGCGGTGCTCTACGGGGTCCCTCGCCCTTCCCGCCCCAGTGCAACCCGGGGAGACCCCGCGGAGGGGTCGCCCGCACTAGGCGGGGCTGGGAGGGGCGTGGCACCGTGGCCCAGGGCGCTCGCGAGCGGGCAGGAACCACCAGCAGTCTCCCCAGAGAGCACTCAGGCATCGGTGACAAGTTGCCTCGTCTCACCTCTCCGCAGGGCCGGCGAAAACACCCCGCCGAGGCTCGAAACCCGGCGGCCCTCACTGCTCCCAGAACGCAGGAGCCGCCAAACACAGCGACTCCACATTTCCGGTTCTCGGGCTGGCGGGAGGAGGCGAAAAGGGGGCTGAATCTCGCTCAGGCTTCCGGGCAAGGCAGTTCTGGCACCGCGAGGATGCTGGTAAGTGTAGTTTTCCGCCTGCCACACAAGCCACCGCCAGCGCAGCCTCCAGCCGCGGTCCCGCAAGGATGGGCCTCTTCACAGACGGACCCACAGCTCACGAGCATGGTTCACTGCGGCTCCGCTCCTCCCACCGTCCCTTCCCAACCGGCGCACGACGTTACAGCCCTAAGAAAGCGGGACGGTGTTTGAGACCTTCCAGTGCGCGTTTCCTAGCAATGAGACACAGCCCAACAGCAGAGGTTCCCCCGAGAAAGCCAGCGGCCATAACACGCCGAGAGGGAGTCACATCCTACCGCCGGGCATCCTGGGAAATGTAGTCTAACGAGGCTCTCATTAGTGCTGCTTCATGGCCTGCTGCTTCGCCCTCTTGTGTACAGGAGGACGAACTTCAGTTGGTTTCGTCCCGTCTGGAGGGAAACCATTTCTGTTTCCAGAGTGGACCTGATTTTTACCACTTCTCCCTCTGAGACCTGTTACTTCAGACTTTGTTCCACACAGTAAAAATGCTGAAAATAACAACACGCAGTAGTTGTGGGGTTCAAATATGCTATTATGTTCTTTTTAAATTCTAAAGTGGTCACAATTAGGTTTTAGTGGCTTAATTATTCTCACAAGAATGTAAAGAGTTACCCCTGGATTTTCCTACCTATCTGCATTCAAAGTTTTGTAAGCATCAGCTGTGTAACAAGCACCATTCTAAGCACTGAGGCCCGTTAAAGGAACAACACTTGATTCCCGTCGGTAAGGGTTTTAACAGGCAAATTTATGGAGAGGAAATATATAAGGCTATTAAAAAATCGAAGAAAAAAAAAGGAACAGTTTAAACTCACCAGGGAAATGAAAAAAGCAAACACAAAGATGTAACAGTTTTACCTCTTAAGTTAAAAAAAAATTATTGATGCCAGCAAATAAGCAATGAGATAGGGTCACTCACACTGCTGGCAGGAGTGTAAGTTAGTACAATACATTCGGAAAGCAATTTAATGATATATATGAAATTATAAAAAGTAAATAGCCAGAGGTTCAATTCTAAAAATCTATCCTAAGAAAAAGTAATCATAGCTATAGCTAATATTTAAAAAAAATTTTTT
>JAQQSY010004849.1:0-12043 GCA_028646535.1 Procyon lotor | reverse complement strand
GCTTCACTGACTAAACCACCTAGGTTCCCCAATATCTGTATCTTTCAATCTAACTTTGTAGTGAGGCCGTGAGGTGGGGGTAGGGGGGTTGGGAGGTAGGGTGGGATAGGGGTAGAGTAGTGGGGGTTGGGGTGGGGAGTGGGGCTAAACTTGACCTTGTGTCATTTCTTTACAGCTGCCCTTTCCCGGCAAAAAGAAGCTGAGTTGTTCACAAGCAAACCAGCTCAGGTCAGACCCTTTCCCAGGTTCCCTGACGGAGGCCTGTGGCTCCGCGAATGGGCCCAATATGAATCTCATCCCTTCCAGCCTTTTCAAAATTTGGCTTCTATGCTTCTCCCCAATCTCTCTTCTGCATCATCAGATTCTTCCTTTTACTGAATCGTTACCATCAGCACATGAACAGGCAGAGTTTTCTATCTTAAAAACAAAAACATGGACCTTGCAGGCATGATGCGAAGTGAAGGAAGTCAGACAGAGAAAGACAAATACTGTAGGATCTCACTTATGTGTGGAATCGAAAAAACTGCACTCATAGATACAGAGAACAAATTGGCGGTTGCCCAAGGTAGGGGGGGCAGCGAAATGGGTGAAGGGGGGTCAACAGATACAAACTTCCGGTGCTGAGATAGATCAGTCCCAGGGGGTGTAAGGTACAGCATAATGACTGTGGTTAATAATACTGAGTTGTGTATTTGAAGGTTGCTAAGAGGGTAGATCATAAAAACTCTTATTGCAAGAAAATAAATTTGTAACTATTTTTTTTTTTTTTTGACAGAGAGAAACACAGCAAGAGAGGGAACACAAGCAGAGGGAATGGTAGTGGGAGAAGGAGGCTTCCTGCTGAGCAAGGAGCCCGATGTGGGGCTCGATCCCAGAACTCTGGGATCATGACCTGAGCCGAAGGCAGACGCTTAACGACTGAGCCACCTAGGTGCCCCTAAATTTGTAACTATTAATGGTGATGGAGGTCAACAAGATTTATTGTGGTGATCGTTTTGCAATATATACATGTATCAAATGTCCCCCTTAAACTAATGCAATGTTCTATGTCAACTATTTTTCTATTAACAGAGACAAACTCTTTTAAGAGTTTAACTCTTTTAAGCCCTCGGGCCCTATGATCCCTGCCTTATGTGGGCTTCTTTTTCCAGAAGAGCAGTTTAATAAAGGGATTTTAAAAAAGATAAAAAAACTTTCTACACTTACTCACTCTTACTCTTTCTACTCTTTCAACATCGAATCGTTCACTAATGACCTCAATCTGCCATCACCTCCACAAGGGCACACAGTCCACGTCGGCAGAGATCGCCAAGGACCTCCGTGTTCTGAATCCGGTAGATGGTTTTCAGTCCTATGTTGGGCTCTTCAGGGCACTTGATGCCAGTGCCTGCAGGGCTCACGGAGGCGCTCTCTTCCCCATGCTTCTATGACAAGACCCTCTCCTGATTTCCCCTTACTTTTCTAGAGATCTGCTTCAGAAGGAAGCCCCGACATCTTTTCTGAGCTCCATATGTTATGTCCCACTGATCACTTGACCTGCTTTCTGGGCCCCAACAAAGGCACGTCAAGCTTCTTAGGTCCAAATGTGAGTCCTTGACCTCCCCTCCAAAACTTGTTCTCTGTCCTTCTTCCTCGTGCCAGGACTTGGCCCTTCCACATGCCCAGATTCATGCTCCAAAGACGCTGCCATTATTATGGACACTTTCTTCTCTCCCCCGTCTCCTCTAGCCCATTTCCAAGCCCAGAAGTTTCTACTAACAAACTGTTTTTTGACTCTCTCTCTCTCTCATCACATAATCTGGGCTGCCATCATCTGCCTGCAGAATCACAGTGATCTTCTCAAAAAAGCCTTGCTTCACCATTAGTGCCAAACTGCCTGCCAAACCCCAAGAATTTGAAGACTTGAAAATGTCACCATTTGGAATTTGTGATTTGAGGGAAGAAAGGATTCAACTAGGTTGTGCTTTACTCAGTAATTTCCTAGTTAAGTTCCTGTAAGACGTTTTGAATACACAAACACACACAAAGATGCATAAACACAGCTGGGCAGTAAGGGTGTAGTTTTCATTGGACCAACTCTGTAAGAGGGGTATTCTGGGTCTGTTGAATTGGAGGGGAGAGGAAGTAGTTCTGGGCTTTCCCTGGCGATCTGAGGGGCTCACTGCCACCCCAGCAGGTATCTTGGGATTCTGGCTCCCATACCCCCCAGGACCTGAAGCAAACTAGAGCGTAGAATTCTCTTCATCCACCATCTGCCCCGTAATTCTCAAACAAATCCCAGGGTACTCAGCGGTGACAACGAAGTGTAGGCAGATTCATTTTATTCCTGCCTAAGTGACTGCAATTTGATTCTACTTTTTTACAATTGAGTAAATGAGCAACTCGACCTGTAAAAATTGTTGCCTTTTTATTGCTGAAAAAATGTAAACCATGCAAACGAAACCATCGGTTTCATTCAAAATGAACGGCATATCACAACATGAACCAAATGAGAGCTAGGATTAATTTTTCTTTGGGGTCCCTATTTCTGATCATTATTACAGCCTATGATACTGTTCAGTCGTTAATGGAAACAAAAATATTTAGAAATTAATTTCATTCATTCATTTATTTATTTATAAAGATTTTATTTATTTATTTGACAGAGAGAGAGAGAGATCACAAGTAGGCAGAGAGGCAGGCAGAGAGAGAGGGGGAAGCAGGCTCCCCGATGAGCAAAGAGCCTGATGTGGGGCTCGATCCCAGGACCCTGAGCTCATGACCTGAGCTGAAGGCGAGGCTTTAACCGTTGAGCCTCCCAGGAGCCCCTAGAAATTAATTTTAAAATATAAAAGATCTATAAATGATCCACGCTGTGAAGCCAATTACTTTTTTGCTTTTATCAGTATATATAAAGAAAGGAAGAAAGAGAAAGCTGAGTCATGCTGAGTAGGACTCATGAACTTCCTTTTCTTTTTTTTAACGTGATCACATGACCACTTTTTGAAAAAGATTTTATTTATTTACTTGAGAGAGAGAGAGCACAAGTAAGCAGAGCTGCAAGCAGAGGGAGAGAGAGAAGCAGGCTCCTCGCTGAGCAGCGAGCCTGATATGGGCTCGGTCCCAGGACCCTGGAATCATGACCTGAGCTGAAGGCAGCTGCTTAACCAACTGAGCCACCCAGGCACCCTGATCACTTTTTTTTTTAATTTTTTTTTTTTTAAAGATTCTATGTGTTTGACAGAGAGAAACACAGCGAGATAGGGAACACAAGCAGAGGGAATGGTAGCAGGAGAAGCAGGCCTCCTGCGGAGCAGGGAGCCCGATGCAGGGGTTGATCCCAGGACCCTGGGATCATGACCTGAGCCAAAGGCAGACACTTAAAGACTGAGCCACCCAGGCGCCCCCCTTTTTAAAATTTATTTATTTATTTGTCAGAGAGAGAGAGAGAGAGCGAGCTCAAGCAGGCAGAGAGGCAGGCAGAGGCCGAGGGAGAAGCAGACTCCTCGCCAAGCAAAGAGCCTTAATATGGGACTCTATCCCAGGACCCTGGGATCCTGACCCGAGCAGAAGGCAGCCGCTTAACCAACTGAGCCACCCAGGCATCCCCATGAACTTCCTTTTCTTCCTCCTTTTCCTTCCTCTTCTTCAAAATAAATAAATCATTAAACTGATAACCTGAAACAACCCCCCTGAAGCACCTCCCTACTCTCTTTAATGTGTGTTAATCAGTGGTATTTTTGGCTGGCGACAGGAGAGCAAAACTCAGTCTCAGCAATCCTGGGTGCTTTCCGGGGACTGGGTACTTGTCTGGGCATTATTGCTCCTGCAGTAGGTGGTGAGAGAACAGAGAAGAGCAGAACCCTTTCAGGGCTTTATGAACCAGCCATGGATAAGTCGGTTCAACAGTTCAAGAGATTATGCCTTCAATTTCCCTTTTCTACAAAATGAGAATTATTAGAGAAAACTGAGTGAAGGGTCCTTTGTGGAGCCGAATCAGACAGACCTAGAAGCACAGAGAACAAAGTGATGGTGGCTAGAGGGGAATGGGTTGCAGAATGGACAAAATGGGCGAAGGGGAGTGGGAGATACAGGCTTCAGTTGTGGAACGGCTAAGTCACGGGAACCAAAGGTACAACATAGGGAATGTCATCAATGACATTGTAATAGTGCTCTATGGTGACAGATGGTAGCTGCACGGTGGTGAGCACAGCATAAGGTATAGAGAAGTGGCGTTTTTAAAAATTTTATTTAATTAGTTAACATATAGTGTATTATTTGATTCAGGGGTAGAGTTCAGTGATTCATCAGTCACATAGAACATGCAGTTTTAAATGCTCATCACCCAGTTACCCCATCTTCCACCCACTCCCCTCCAGCAACCTTATTTGTTTCCTGGAGTTAAGAGTCTCTTATGGTTTGTCTCATTCTCTGATTTCATATAGAGAAGATGAATGATAATGTTGTATACACATGAAACTAATGTGTATACACATGTGTCAACCAAATTCAAATTAAAAAAAAATTAAATGGCCATTTAAAAACACTTTTTTTAAAAAAAGATTTTATTTATTTATTTGACAGAGAGAGAGAGAGAGATCACAAGCAGGCAGAGAGGCAGGCGAGGGTGGAGGTAGGGAGAAGCAGGTTCCTTGCTGAGCAGAGAGCCCCATGTGGGGCTCGATCCCATGACCCTGAGATCATGACCTGAGCCGAAGGCAGAGGCTTTAACCCACTGAGCCACCCAGGTGCCCCTAAAAAAAACTTTTTTGTGTATGCAAAGTCTCATTGATGTTTCCTTCTTTTTTTTAGTAATCTCCACCCCCAACGGGGGGCTTAAACTCACAACCCCAAGATCAAGCGTGGCGTGCTTCACCCACGGAGCCAGCCAGATGCCCCACCTGCAGGTCCTCTTATTTTCTCAATAAAACTAAAGTGCCCATGGCCTTCGGGCTAGGGAGGTGGCAGAATCCAGGTTGGAAAGTAAGCGAGGTGATCCCAAAGTCTGCATTCTTAACCTCTACTCTCTACACTGCCTCCATGTTCTCAGCCTTCATTCACTTCCTCGGCATCACCATTCTGTCGGTGTCCCTTCTCAGGGTCCCTACCCCTCCATGGTACCTCTCTGCAGTCAACCCAAGCCTGCAGAATTGCTGGACTGAGCGACAGCTGTGATGTCTTACTGGTGCATGCTGCCACCTCGTGGCCAAACAGGGCAACTGTATGGATCAACGGTACATCTCTTTGGGATGCTTAGTGCTTTATTTTGGGGTAACAACAGAGCTCTTGAGCTCTTAAGCTGTTTTTTCCCTTTTATCTAAAGAGGGTAACATCAGTATGAATATTCTCAAATAAATTCATGTTCCTGTTTTAATGGACTCATACAGCAGGAAGAAGTTCACATGCCAATGGAAATAGAAAAGGGGGAATGGAAATAGAAAAGGGGGGATCAAAAAAAAAAAGAAAAGGGGGGATCAGAGGAGTCCGAACATGGCCAGGAGCATTTTATCACTCACTTAAGACTGACGCCTCTTTCCTGGCATTAATCAAGGACACAGAAGTACAATCATGCTTGAGGTATTGAAATAGTAGCACTTTTCAGAAGCATGTAGCATTGTGAGACTAGACCTCCCTGTGTATGTATATTCCCAATTTCAGTAACTGTCAAACCTAAGACAGGAGTATCGAAACCCAGCTACATATGTGCTCATCCTTACTTGCACATCGGATGGTGTTCTGTACTCTTCCATGGGAGTCATGGCAGAACCCCTGCCTGGGGCGATGATCTCAGGATAGGAGGAAGGTGCTTTGTTCTCTCCAAAGCTTTGGTGGGTGACTGTGAATGCTGGGAATATCTTTAATGGAGACCAACGCTGTCTGCCAAGTATCATAATGTGTGTTTGCTATATTATTTGGTAATAGTCACTTCTGCTGTAGAAGACAAGGCATATAGGCAAAATGGACAAAACTCCCATGAGTTAGGTATGGCCAGTACAGAAGAAAGTCACTTGTGAAATATAAACAAAATGAATGGCCTATATTGAACATAGCTAGTAGGTTGGTGATCTGAAGCTAGGCTGAAGATAAGTAGAATAAAAAGAATATGTAACAGAACAAACTATGTTCATCATGGAAAGACAGAAAAATCAAGTTACCGTGCTTGCTCTAAGCGGCCAGCTGTGACGTGTTTGTACCGACCACACACCAGGGATGCGCGGTATCGTCCCATCCTGGACCCAAATGTGCTCCGCACAAGAAAAGGGAGACAAAGTGCGGTATCCCGTTCAGCAGGCGAACTGGCAAGCTCCCGCTGAGGCCAGGTGTGCACGCCCCTGCGTCAACCATCCAGCAGGCGGCGTATTGGTCCCTTGCACCTGCTCTCTGTTGGGACCCTTGCTCCAGCTGCAACCCTGGTCCTCAACATCTATGCCTCCGGGAGGCTGGTGCAGGCCAGGGAGAGAGATGGAGAGAGAGAGTTGGAGAGAGAGAAAGGCATGCGAAAGAGTTCAAAGGAACTTTGCATGATCCAGGATTCAGGCAGTGTGGTTCATATATCCCCTTACACCCTGTCCCAGGCCTATTGACCTTTCAGACGATGAGTCTTCTGCTTCCTGGCCCCGTGGGTAGCTCACCGCAGAGGCACCCTCGGAGGTTACCACCACATTCCAGGTAATTACCTACACAAATAGTACAGGTAAGGGTTAGCCAGTCCGAGCACCAGAATTTCTATGTAGGAGGGGCTACAGAATAACAATTTGGAAAATGAGGCCAAGGGACTGTCTTAAAGGTGCATTTACTTGGCAGATGCACTTTTTTATCCAGAGTGATGGCGGCACGTGGGGGCAGCTTTAAGCCATCAGTCATGAGCTTAAAAACATTTATCCCTGGGAGGGACGTGCCCAGACTTAAATTTACACGAACCCACAGACAATAACAGATTCCCCCCCTGGAGAGCAGCTTGGGATTGAGGGGGCAGGAGAAAAGAGAGTGGTGGGGGGGAGGGTTGATGATAGAAGAAGCCAAGAAGGAGAAAGGGAAGGGTAAAGAAAAAGTCCATCGTGAGGCTGGCGTGTGACCTGAACGTTTATCAGATGAGAGGTTTGCCCAGACAGCTGTGTGCTCACTGGACCCTGCTGACATGTCCAGCTACCCACCAGATGGGACCGCGCTTGAAGACAGAGATGAGGCTGAATGCAGGATATGACTGACTAGGGGCTCGTGGGGAGGAGAGCAAACCATCGCTGGCCATCGATATGTGCCAAGCGCCGTGCTTGCTTTTCACGCGCACTTAGCAATGACACCCCGGGAGGGATTGTATCTGCTTGGTTCACAGCACCCGGGACAACGCAGGCATCACTCCGAGTGCCTCATCGAATCATCTCAACAGCCCTGAGAAGATTGTATTTTTGTTCCCTGTTTTAAACACTTTGAATAATTTTGATAACGACGTGAATCTGTGTTGCTGAAAGCTGGGCGAGGGGCGATGGGTGTGATGTGGGGGAGAGGCCGGGAGAGCGGGATCGGTGGTGCCTGCGGGGTGCTTGTCCTCTTCTCATGACCTGGTGCCCAGTTCGGGAAAACTCAACAAACAGCACACCTCTGTTCGTTTTCTAATAGTGTGTTCGGCTTTCACGAGAAGCTAAAACTAGCCTCCAAAAACGAAGTGTGGAATCACCATAGGATCCAGCAACTCCTCTTCGGGATACATACACCCAGAAGGATGGAAAGCGAGGATGTACCTGGCAGCATCTCTCACTGGGGCTGAAACATGGAAGCAAGCCAAGTGGGCACTGACGGACGAACAGATAAACAAAGTGGGCTATACCCAGACCATGGAATAGTACGTGGCCTTGAAAAGGAAGGAAACTCGGAACCTGCTGCAACGTGGGTGAACCTTGAGGACGTTACACTCAGTGAAGTAAGCCAGTCCCACAAGGACAAATACGGGGTATTTTCTCTTATGAGAGGTGACCGGAGCAGTCAAATTTGAGCCAGAAATTAGAGTGGTGGTTGCTGGGAGCCGGAGGCGGGAAGGGACACTTAGGGTTTGGTGGGCAGAGTTTCAGTTTGGAAAGATCGATCAGTAATTGCTGATGGGAAAGTACTGAATGCCACAGAACAGGACATTCAAAAATGGCTACAATGGTACATTTTATGTTCACCTATATTTTACCACAATTTTCTTTGACAGCTAAAGATACATGAACTGGCCCTGGATCCCACCAGCCGGTGTGAGTCCAACTCAGTTCTGCCATCCCCCATACCCCTGCCCATTTCTTGCCGCCACTGGACCCTGCTTCTCACACTTACCGCCCAGTGTGGGGGCCTTTACAGAAGCAGACGTTGACCTCCATGTCAATGGAGGTCATCAATCAATGACCTCCATTTCCCCCTCTTCACCCCAGCGTCCCCGAGCCTCTCACTCTTA
Organism: Procyon lotor; assembly: GCA_028646535.1. Taxonomy (NCBI): domain Eukaryota; kingdom Metazoa; phylum Chordata; class Mammalia; order Carnivora; family Procyonidae; genus Procyon; species Procyon lotor. The sequence continues at coordinate 3,636 of JAQQSY010004849.1, read as the reverse complement.
GTGCGTTGCAGCCCAAGGCTGGACAATGGGACCGGCATCAAATGCCAACCCATCTCCATGTAACATAAAATTATGTTTTTCGCTTCTAGGTTGAGAGTTGATTCACTACCAAATAATCAAGAAAAGGCAGTTCCAACACCAAATGATGATATGGTTATGGAATTATCATCCAAAATCCTGTCCAGAATTTACTCAGATCCGTATTAATTTAGAAAGCTGTGTGGAGAGAAGATGAGGTTTTGACAAGTAGCCCGGAGATGACAGTTCATTTTTTGGAAGGAGCTGTCCAGTACTACGAAATACTGAACTGGCCTAAACATTTGCTTTGAAGGATCTCTAATCTTAAAGAAGCCGGGAAGTTTCTTAGGGGAAGTTAGGGAGGTTTTCTGTCAGCTAGTGGGCTGACATAACTCAGGTGGTTTCTCCCTTCGTACAAGGTGTAGACGCTACGTTTAGTTCTGGAATAATCTCATCAGGCTTCAGTCCTACCGGGATGGGGGTCAGCCCAAAGGAAGTAAGGTCTAGTGATGTGCTAACCAATGAAGGAGGAAAGACATCTGGAAGGTGATTTAAAAAAAAAAGTTTGGGGCACCTGGGCAGCTCAGTACCTGGAGCATCCAACTCCTGGCTTCCTCTCAGGTTCTGATCTTGGGGTCATGAGATGGAGTCCCGGGCCGGGCTCCACGCTCCACATGGAGTCTGCTTGGATTCTTGGCTTCTCCCTCTCCCACTGCCCTTCCCCTGCTTGCACACCCACTCACTCGTTCATTCTGTCTCTAAAATAAACAAAAAGATTTTTTAAAAAAGCTAATTCCAGACCCATATAGATAAACAGAGTCAGACACCTGGGCCAGGTAACTGATATCCACCAAGAAGAACAATTTGGAGATAGGTTTGGAATCAGAAGGAAGGGCTAAGTCCGGACGTTCAGGCCGTCGATGAGTGTCAGAGCAGAGCCCGAGCGGGGACAGCTGGAGCTCCCCTTGTTAGCCTGTGTTAGCCCCCCGAGATCTGACCTCCAGGGTCTGTTTGAGGCCCTCTCCTGAATCTGTGTTCTATTTCGCAATAAAGAGAAGGGAAAGCGCACCGCCTGTGTGTTAGGACTGAGATCTGGCATGTTCGTGATTGTTCTATGTAATCACTCCTGCCGTGGTCGATCTTCACCGTGTTGCATTTCAGTTAGGAGCTAGAGAGGACGCTGGTGGGGGCACAAGTTTCCGCCCCCACACCTCTGACTTTGCAGGGTGTGTGTGTGTGTGTGTGTGTGTCTCAGTGCCTGGTTTGGGGATGGAAGCGGGCTAGTCGAGCCGCTCTGGTCCCCGCCCACCGTCCGGGGACGCGCAAGGGGAACTTACCCGGTCTCCACAATGTGTTTGCCAGCGCAGATTCCGGCGGCATCCGACATCAGGAGAAACAGAGCCACTCATGCTTGTCTGGACCGTGAAGGATCTTCCCTGACTTTATATGGCCAACAAGAGTGCTTAGAACAACTCCTAATTTTGTTTATTTACGGGTGGAAAGGCCTGAGTCTCTCCCTCCCGGCAGTTTGAGTCACTACTCATGGGGGCAACTGGCCAACTTGAAAGTAAGAAGTGCTGGGCAAAGCCACTAGGTGTTTGGAGAACTCCGTTCAGATCTATAAATCTGGCTCTTTCTGTGGGTGCATCAGACATCGAATAAGGTGACAAATAATTTAATAACACTTTTTAAAATAAGCCACGCCAATCCTAGATCAGGTTGCTTTGGTAATTGATCCCAGCGCTGATGGCTTTAGCAGACGTCCCTTCAATTTCCCACCTAGAATGGGTCCATTATATTCGCTTGAAAGCCACTTTAAATGAGGGCGGCAAAGTGAAAACACATTTGGCTAGACAATACATTTTACGATTTCCTGCAATAAGACTGTAATTGTGGCTTGTGATCACATTAGTATAATATCAGAGAAATAGATATGGGACATCTACTTCCTGATTTTAGATAATTTTCAGTGACACAGAACAAGAAATACAGTTATTGTTCACCACGAGTTTCATTAAGGGATTCGTAGGAACATGGAAAACACTTCTTTATCTCCCCTTATCTGCCCAGTGTCAATATCTCACTCTTTCTCAACCAGTGTCTCAATAATCTCAATTATTCTTCTTAAGAATATCTGATGGCGGTGATATCTTGAGCAAAGGGCTTAAGATATCTTTTTACCTAAGTAAAAAGGTGGACTTCTTACCTAAGTCCAAGTAGAGAATAATTTTTTTCCAGGTGATTCAAGACCTAAAAATGAAAGTATATGTCTAGACATCCACTTTCTTTCCATTTGCATAGTCCCCTTTATCTTACTGATGCCCAAGAACACGAAAATTTTATTGCACTATATGTCGTGAAGAATTGATAAACTTACTCTAAAATGTATGTAGGAAAATAAAGGTCCACTTGAATCAAGATTTCTATGGTTTTGAGAGCTTTCTTGAAGAAATTAGGTATGACGGTGAATATTTTTTTAAAATGAGAAAAGAAGGCACAACAAAATACTGGGAATCATGGAGATTTAGGTTCCTTTCTTTTAAGATGATTTTTTGCTTTTTAGATTATATTTTTTTTAATTATTTATTTGAGAGAGAGAGAGAGCCAGCAGGAGGGATGGGAGAGAGGCAGAGGGAGAGAGAGAAGCAGGCTCCCTGCTCGGGGAGCGAGACCCAGGGACCCCACAGGGTGCGGAGGGGGCTCCAAGTGGGGGGCTCCACACGGGGCTAGATCCCAGGACCCTGGGATCATGACCTGAGCCAAAGGCATACACTTAACCATCTGAGCCACCCAGGCACCCCTGAAATCAATCTTTAAAAGGGAGGGCAGGGATGTTTGGGCCACTGAAGCAGGCTCTGGGGTGTGGAACTTGGATTTCTTTCCCATGCAGACCTGGTGGCTGTGGAGAGACTTGGCCAATACTGGCCTAGTTCTGCCCGGGGTCCGGGGAGCGACACTGAAGTGGCGGGGAGACAGACCTGAAGACCCAGGACTTCAACCTCCAAAGAAAATAAATGTTCATATTCATTTCAATAAATAATAAATCAATATATAATAATAATATAATATAATAATACAATAATAACATAATAAATAAATCAGCACTCTGTTGGGGTCAGGGAGGCAGAAGGGTACCCACCTGTGGTCACGGAGTGTGGGCTCCTTCGCTCGCGCGCGACAGGACTGACTGCTGTGTTCCGAGGTCATGCATGTTTTCACACACAATTCTCAGTATGCGTTGCTAATGTTTCTATGATCTCCTATTTCTTCTCCCCCAACATTTTACTTTGAAAAGTTTCAGGCCAGAGAAGTTGAAAGGCTAACAGAAAGAACACCCAGATACCTTCATCCATATTCATCAAATATCGACGACATCTTCTTCTCCTTCATTTAAAAAAATTTTTCCCCAAATATGTTAATTTTATTTTTTCAGTGTTAAAAGATGAATTGTTCGTGCACCACACCCAGTGCTCCATGCAATACGTGCCCTCCTCAGTACCCACCACCAGGCTCGCCCAAACCCCACCCCCATTTAAAACATTTAAATTCATTTAACTAATGTATAATGTGCTATTGGTTTCAGAGGTACAGGCGTGTGATTCATCAGTCTTTTTTTTT
>JAQQSY010004848.1:0-12043 GCA_028646535.1 Procyon lotor | reverse complement strand
AGAGAAAGACAATTATCACATGATCTCTCTGATATAAAGAATTTGAGGGGCGCCTGGGTAGCTCAGTCGTTAAGCGTCTGCCTTCGGCCCAGGTCAGATCCCAGGGCCCTGGGATCGAGCCCCGCATCGGGCTCTCTGCTCTGCAGGAAGCCTGCTTCTCCTGCTACCATTCCCTCTGCTTGTGTTCCCTCTCTCGCTGTGTTTCTCTCTGTCAAATAAATAAAATCTTTAAAAAAAAAAAAAAGAATTTCAGAGGCAAGGAGGGAGTTTGGGGGGGTGGGGGAGAGAAATGAAACAGGAAGGGATGGGGAGGGAGACAAACCATAAGAGACTCCTAGACTCACGAAACAAACTGAGGGTGACTGGGAGGCGGGGGGCGGGGGGTAGGGACGAGGTGGCTGGGTTGTGGACATTGGGGAGGGTATGTGCTGTTAAGTGCTGTGAAATGTGTAAGCCTGACGATTCACAGACATGTACCCTGGGGCAAATAATACATTGTATGTTAATGAAAATTAATTTAAAAAAAAAGATGGAAGGTAGAAAAAAGTGTCTATTACTTAAACCTCTGATTTGGAAGCTGGAAATAGATGCTATTTGGTTAGGCCACTGAAGTCATTTAAATTAAATAGATGAAGAAGTCATTGAAAAATTCAGGCCCTTTAAGGTTTAGAATCTAAAAGACATTAAAGCATTAATTTAGCCTAGATAAGATATTCATTTGTAGCTAAGATAATGTTTTGCCTTTTTTTTTAACAAATGCAAGATCCTTATGTTTTTCACTCATTCTGAATTAAACTGAACATGAATGCATATTTTATAATTTACATTTTAAAACCTGAAACAAGTGAGGTTCTGAAGTTTAAGAGATAAATTTAATTTTTTGTAAACATTTGCAGTAAATCCAAAGTTGATGAATATTCTCATTCTTAATATATTTAAAGTTTAAAGCTTCTTGAATTTAGTATCCAAAATAACTTTCAAACATATACATAAAAGCAATCAGCCAAAAATAAACGGCATCAGAGGACTGATTTAATCTACATATTATATGTTATCTATCTATCTATCTATCTATCTATCTATCTATCTATCTATCTATATCTATCTATCTATCTATCTATATATCATCTATACATATCATAGCCTATATAATGTGTAAATGTATATATATAAATATATAAATTTACTAATTTATAAATATATATATATTATAGTCTATACAATGTGTATTGGCTAGTGAAAAGTGCTCAATGACAGATCTGTAGCATCATCATATTTGACAGAAGTAAACTTTTTATTCTTCCAGAACCATCTTCTGACATTAAATATCTTCAATACAGTTACTAAAATAGAATAAAACAAATATTTAGAGTTAGAATAAGTACTGATTTTATGACTTGAAGTTTATTTTTTCTTTTTTAAAAGAGTTATCCTGAATATGATTGCCTGGGTTCAAACATGGTCTTCTATTTGTGAGCTCTTTAAACCTAGGCAAGTCATGTAAGCTCTATACTATGTTTTTTGTTCGTTTGTCTTGTTTTGTTGTTGTTTTGTTGTTGTTTTTACTGTAAAATAGCTTATAGGGTCATTGTTAGGACTAAGAAACAGCACATTATTAATAAGCTTTTTTTTTTTTTTTTGTATTTACTTTGGTATAGAAAGGTTAAGGAAAAATAACCAAGTGTTTGTAGTTGTCCCCTTCTTACTCTCTGCTTTGTTTTGACCAAACTTTAGTCAGGTATCTCTCCTTTCCTGAAAGCCCCTGACTCCTGCTTGCACCTAAGCAATAAGCAAGCACTGATAAAGTGGTACATGTCTCCTTTTCAGGGTCTCCTGGGAATCATCTGACTGCAGTGAGACACATTTTTTCGGTTGACCCCACTGTTCTTTATCTTGCTTGCCCAGTTTATTCCTAAAATATTCTGCTAGTCTGCTTGCCCTTAACAATAGCGACAAAAACATTAATTTTTCTGTTGCATTTTACAAACCTTGTAGATTTCTGAGATCAGAGTCTTCTCCCTAATCTGAATATAGTGTCTCCCTCAGTCCAGATTTGCTTTCATTTGACAAAAAGAAATATCTTTCGATAAAAATCACACTTTCCATTGCTCTTAATTGTGATTATATTGTGTTTTAATATCTACTATCGAAGTGTTTTATGTTAAGATTTAATCACCCAGTTGTCTTCTAAACAGGAAAATGAATTCACCCCAGAGTTCTGTATGCAGAGTTCTAATTTTTTTAAAACAAGACATTTTCCTATTTGTAAGATAGCTCTACTAGAAAAAAATTATCAATATTTCTGTTCTTCAAAATTTCAACTTCTAAATAACTGAACAGGTCCATTTCTAAAGCTACAGAATGATTGAGAATGTTAGAATACTTAAAAACTGTAGAACTTCTCTCCTTCTCTTTTATTCACTTTATATAGCTAGTGACTTTTTACTATCCTTGCTTCCCTCCGTTTAATTTAAGAAATTTTCTGTGATATTTTGCCTCCTGGGAGGAGGTGAGTCTCAAAAAGAAATCACTCAAAATACACAGTGATAATTAGTTTAGATGGGCATTTGAAAACTGTCAGTCTGTATATTCATTGAAAATTCTCTAGTGCTATTATTTTGGTTTATCTCTCAAACATTAATAAAATTTATTTTGACATTCTAGACAGGATTTATTTTTATATAATTCTCACACTTGATAAAGACATTCAGGGCTAACATCATTTTTTACATAGTCTAGATCTCCCTTTGGCAAGTTCTTTTTCAAACATAAAATTTGTTCCCTTAGACTAGATAAGGATAAATTCATCTTAAAAATTATACTCGCATTTAACCTAGCATGCAATTATGGTAACATTTTGGTTCTAATATGGGCAGCTTTTAAGATTTGCTGAATTTAATTTCCAAAACATCTTCTATCAGAAGCTCAAGGGAGGGGTTCCTGGGTGGCTCAGTTTGTTAAGCATCTACCTTCAGCTCAAGTCATGTTTCTGGGGTCCTAGGATCAAGCCCTGCATTGGGTTCCCTGCTCAGCAGGGAGCCTGCTTCACCATCTCCTCCCTGCTTGTGTTCTATTTCTTGCTATTTCTGTCTCTCTCTCAAATAAATAACAAAAATCTTAAAAAACAAAACAAAAAACAAAAACAATAAAACCCCACAAAAATCTCAAGGGAAACCCATCTCTTTCAACCCCAAAACATAGTGAGGAAATCATTGTATAAATTCTAGGAAAGAAATATCAGTGAATAGCTAAAAAACTTTTAGTGGTGGTGTAGCTTAACTAATGAGGTAATTAAAATTTAACAATATGTATGAGTTTATTTTTTTAATAATAGAAAATATTTTTTTCTAGAAAGATCGACTCTCTCTCTCTCTCTTTCCCTCTCTCTCTCTCATATGTATATATGAGAGAACATTCACAAAGTAATGCTTTCAGCAGTATGTTGTTTTGGCACAGTGGGAAAAGAAAAGTATTGGTGAAAAATAAAATAAATTAATGAAAAAGTAAAATAAAAAGACTTAAAAATTGCATCCAGAACTGTGTAAGTGATACAAAATCTGGAGACAGCTCAGCTTGGAACTCCTTTAAGGCAGAATCACAACATATGTCATCTTAAATACTTACAGTTTTAAGGTCATGGAGTAAATACTGTGACTTCAGAAATTTAAGGGAAAAAAAGTACAATATATTTTGAAATCAATTTTCTTTGAAATTTACCATCTTACCTTTCCTGCTTTTTCCCCCTCAGGTTTCCGCTGATTTAGGATAAAGTGGAGGCAAAGGAAGCAAAGGAAACAAAACCAAAATGAAAACAAAAACAAAAATCAGCTCTAATTTATTGCAAATACATTTTTAATGTCAATATTCTGAGCCCAATAGTAAACAATTTTGTTCTACTGAAACTATTTTCAACCACTGTACTCTTCAGTGATTTTGTAAAGGTATATAATAATATTGTAAATCTCATGTACCAATAGGAAAAGCCATATAAAATTCTTGGATCAGTATAAAAAATTTCAGTTATATGCTTAGCTCACATAGGCTTTGACCAATAAAAGGCATCCTTCCAATGAGATACTATCTTGTTTATTTTACCTATTTTTCATACATTTTTAATGCATAAGTTTTTATCTCAAGCATGAATACAGTTCTTAGAGAAAGTAGAACTAGGTTGGTTGGAATTCATAAATTAGGAATAAAAATAAGAAATATCTAAATGGCATTGTGTACTATCTCTAAATGTTAACTTTGGTGGTTCTTAGGAGCACCTTAGTTCAATTCTATTCAACTGAATCATGTTCTTTTCTTTCTCATTATACCTAAGGCGTTTTGTTATTTTGTTCACTTTTACTTAAAATTTGTTTTTTCCCCCATTCAAACTAGGAGATAGGTTAAATTAATTTTCAAGACTCCAAAAACATTTAGGATGTTAGTTATTCAGATTCATTCTTCTTTGTAAAAGGTGAATATACCATATCATAAATGGATGAAATATCTACATTTCTAGCTAATCTTGCTCCTAAAAGTCCTTTCTTCTAAAATTTTATCTGTTTCCTATCATATTAACAGAAATGCAAAAGTTTCTTTGAGAGCCTTCTTGAATACAAAGACTCACAAAAAAATTAGGATAGAGGCAGTGTTGATTTTGAAATAAGAGTAAATTCAAAGACAGATATAATTAACATAGAAGATGTTCTATATTTTTAATCCAATAACTTATTCTCAGACCAAGAAAGTATATTTTTCCTGTCATTTCAATATAATTTGAGTTTCCAAAATGGACATTGAGGTAAGTATCCACACATAGGCATAATTTTATTATCCAAGAAAATCAAAGTGTACCTTTTTTTCCCACTTCAATTTTGGGTATTTATGTTTACCCTAAGATATTCATACTATTCTTGTGTTGATCAAATTCAGCTTTCAATGGCTCAATATAACAACTAAATTTGTGAAAGGATTGCCTTAGAATGATGACTTCAGTAATCTTTCAAGAAAATGTCTTTGGATTTTAATGCTTTTAAATAATTGATATTAACATCTCTTTGCACTATGAATGTTAATTCTTAATGATATTATGAATTATAATTCAACTTTCCAACAGAAATAATCACATGGACAACAGCAAAACAAAACAAATTTAAAAAACAAACATTTTCCATATCTAAGAATATAACATTAAAAAACTATTTTGCAACATCACAGTAGATCTTTTCATATTTGCTCCATTAAAATTTACTTGAAATTCTACAACAAATTTTAGTTAGATGTTTATCATTCATCAATGACTGAGCAATCCAATAGCATTAAAATCCTTAGGGAGCCAAATGAAGATATGAAAATGTTAATTGCATCTATCTTTGTAAATTAATCAATTATTGAAAAGTTAATTATTTAATCAATATATAAGACTAGTCATCATTTTGAGATGAGCTCCTCCTCACCACTGCAATGAAAAAAAAAACCTCAGAATGTGTTTATTTTCCTAAATTTTATATTTTAATTAAAAGCATTGCCTACACTGTGCTACTTTTGCCTTTATTTGAGAATTCCTATTGAGAAAAGCTTAAAGTAGATCAACTGGGGAATATTAAAAAGGATAGTCTTGCATTAATCCACACTGATGTGGGAAACAAAGGCAGAAAAAAAATTATTAAATTTTCTTACTACCTATAGCCTACTGACAAGTCCTTGAAACAGGCAGAGTGACATTCCTCTAAGGACTCAACTGCCTAGATGTTAATAGTTTGTTAAGGAAATCCTAGTTTGAACCCCTTCCCTTCCACCCTAGGATCCTGTAAGTCTACTTTAACACTTAAAAATTCCTTTGAAAACTTCCTTTATCTCTAAACCACTCAAGTTATGGGTTAGTAATTATCCCCCAAGTATATGGCCCACCAATATACATCTGAAAGGTTTCATGACTGAGGTTTTATAAATGACCTTTTCCTAATTATAGCTAACCCCCTCAAGGTCCTGGAAACCTTTCTTCCAAAATTCCTTAGAGACTTACTATCCCTACCCCCATCCCAGCTTGAAAGTATATAATGGGACACTCCTTATTACCCTGGTGCAGCTCTTTCTGCCCATGGGTCTTGTCCCCATGGTGTTTTGTTTTGTTTTGTTTTTAAAGATTTTATTTATTTGACAGAGAGAGAGAGATCACAAGTAGGCAGAGAGGCAGGCAGAGAGAGGGGGGAAGCAGGCTCCCTGCTGAGCAGAGAGCCCAATGCGGATCCCAGGATCCCAGGACCCTGAGATCATGACCTGAGTCGAAGGCAGAGGCTTTAACCCACTGAGCCACCCCGTCGCCCCAGCCCATGTTTTAATAAAATCACCTTTTTGCGCTAAAGATGTTTCAAGAATTTTCTTGTTGCCATTGTCTTAGAACCCTAACGTCTTTCCTACATTACATAGTACCAAATAAGTTTTTGCTAAATGTTTCAAAATTGAATTAGTAACCTGAGACTAAAACCTAAATCTGGAACCTATTCAAAATCAGTCTTTCCATTGTACCACATTTACTTATAATCTTCCCAGCCCTCCAGAAACTTACATATTATACAAAATGCATTGATTTGTGGTCAATAATCTTTCAATGTACTTTGGTTTAATAAATTATAAAATAAAACATATTTTATATTCTAGAGCACGTTTTCCCTGAAATTGAAGTGAGATTGTGAGGTTCTTGTCACATAGCATGAAAGAATGAATCTGTCAGACAAAGGAAAGCAAGTAAAGCTATAGAGTTTTATTAAGCAAAGGTACAGAAAAAGCTCTCAGGAGTGAGACTGCTGTAGTTTTGAATGTAGGTGAAGTTTGCTGGGGTGAGGTCTGGAGCCAACAGCCTCGAAAGATTGCCAACAGATATCCTAAGGGGTATAAATAAAGGAAGTTTCCAAAGGAATTTTTATGTTAAAGTAGACTTACAAGAGCCTATTGGGGGGGTGGGGTTCAGGCTAAGATTGTCTTTTGCCCTTAGCAAAGTATTAACCTCTAGGCAGTTGAGTCCCTAGAGGAATGTCACTCTACCTGTTTCAAGGACTTGTTAATGGGTTGTAGGTATTAAGGAAATTTATTAATTTCTCTTCTGCCTTTGTTTCCCACATCACTTTGACTTCTCTAAATCTGCTTACTATTCTGTAAAATGGAGATAACAATAACAATTCATATCCCTTCTACCTTTAGATATTTTGAAAGGCAAATAAAATCCTTTTTCCTGATTCTCTTTTTGTTCTTTCTTCTGCTCTCCCAAATATTTTTGACATTTGCTATTTGTAAGAGTCTTATAAATCAGACACTCCCTTAAGTATTTAACATACATTTTTCTGAATTAGTCTTTGATATAGTTCTTCATTCTAAATACAATTATTCTAATTTTACATATATGGAAATTGAGTTACAAAGATTTATACTATGTGCCAAAATTGCATAGACTGTAAATCAGGAAGTAAATATTATTTTCACCAGGGATTGTTGTATATCTTAAATATGTACAAAAAACTAAATATACTATTATGAGCTAGTTAATATGTGCCCTGATATCAATATCTAGCAATAAGTAAATTAGATAATGAATAATGTTTCAAATATGCATGAATAATCCTGAATATGAGTAAGGGACAGGCAGGGCTAGGTAGGGAGAGATAGATAGGGTGCTATGTGATCAGGCTCACAGAAATCTCAAAACTGTGAAGGTGTGGGGAAACCAGAGATAAGGGAACAAACTGGACCACCCTACCCTAAGCATGTGGGGCGGGTGTCTTTTTTATGATAATCACCTGTGACCAACAAAAAATAACCAGACCTTAAAAAGGAAGTAAGCCATTGAAGGTGTTATCACTAGTCCTTGTTTAATGGTGATATCAATAGAGATGTTAAAATGATTTAAATTCCCTGTTTAGCTTTCTATAAAAAACCAAACATAAAGACCCTTGGTGGCAACCCTGTCAGGACCCTTCTCACTCCTGAGAGCTTTTTCTGTATCCTTGCTTCTGTCCTTTTACTCACTCTCCTTTGTCAAGGAGATATATTCTCTGACACCATGAAACAAGAACCTAGCTCTCCCTCATCAAGTTAATTTTCTCTCAAAAATTTCCAATTACATTTATATTAGCTATTAGAATATTCATTGTTTTTACATATGCAAGTAATATGGCCAGCTCCAGAATCAGGAGCCTTTAGTATTAGTTTATTTTTAGTAATGTAGGCAAACTACTAAATTTAAGTACTGAACAATTTTCCCAATTAAACCACTTTAGTTCTCTGTCCAATTTCCATCCAGTTAATTCAGATGCACTGTATATAAAGAAAGCATATTATGTGTAGAGAAAACACCAAGGATTCATAATCTAGCTCCCCTTAGGGGTAAGAAACAATATGCAGTATGACAATACTGGGAAAATGCAGCCTAGAATAAATCCTTGTTTCCTACAACATTTCTAACTTTAAATTCATTCATTCGGCATTCTAGTTACTAAGGATAAACTGACTGCCAAGATAGAAGTAGTTATTTTGCAATGGGTGGCTCAGTGTGTCAAAGTCTGTCTTTGGCTCAGGTTATGATCCCAGGGTCCAGGGAAAGAGCCCTGCATCGGACTCCTCACTCAGCAGGGAGCCTGCTTCTCCTTCTACCTGCTACTGCCCTTGCTTGTGCCCTCTCTTTCTATGTCAAATAAATAAATAAAAACTTAAAAAAAAAGAAATAGTCATCTTTGACCTTAGAGAATATAGACTTCATAAAGGACACAAATATATATAATTACAATATTTGTTCTTCTAATCCATGAGCATGGAACGTTTTTCAATTTCTTTTTTTTTTTTTTTTTTGAAGATTCTATTTATTTGACAGTGAGAAACACGGTGAGAGAGGGAACACAAGCAGAGGGAATGGGAGTGGGAGAAGCAGGCTTCCTGATGAGCAGGGAGCCCAATGCGGGCCTCAATCCCAGGACCCTGGGATCATGACCTGAGCCGAAGGCAGACGCTTAATGACTGAGCCACCCAGGCACCCCCATTTTTCCATTTCTTTTTTTTTTTTTTTAAAGATTTTTTTTTTTTATTTATTTGACAGAGAGAAACACAGCGAGAGAGGGAACACAAGCAGAGGGGATGGCAGCGGGAGAAGCAGGCTTCTTGCTGAGCAGGGAGCCCGATGCGGGGCTCGATCCCAGGTCCCTGGGATCTGACCTGGGCCGAAGGCAGACGCCTAACGACTGAGCCACCCAGGCGCCCCCCCGTTTTTCCATTTCTTTGTGTCTTCCTCAATTTCCTTCATGAGCACTTTATAGTTTTCTGAGTACAGATTCTTTGCCTCTTTGATTAAGTTTATTACTAGGTATCTTATGGTTTTGGATGCAATTGTAATGAGATTGACTCCTTAATTTCTCTTTCTTCTGTCTTCCTGTTGGTGTATAGAAATGCAACTGATTTCTGTGCATTGATTTTATATCCTGACACTTGACTGAATTCCTGTATAAGTTCTAGCAGTCTTGGAGTGGAGTCTTTTGGATTTTCCACCAAGAATACCATATCACCTGCAAAGGGTGAGAGATTGACTTCTTCTTTACCAATTTGGATGCCTTTTATTTCTTTTTGTTCCCTGTATACTGAGGCTAGAATTTCTAGTACTATGTTGAATAGCAGTGGTGATAGTGGACATCCCTGCCATGTTCCTGATCTTAGGTGAAAAACTCTCAGTTTTTCCCCATTGAGAATGATATTTGCTGTGTGTTTTTCATAGATAGCTTTGATGATATTGAGGAATATGCCCTCTATGCTTACACTGTGAAGAGCTTTGATCAAGAAAGGATGGTGTACTTTGTTAAATGTTTTTTCTGCATCAGTTGAGAGTATCATATAGTTCTTATTTTTTTTTTATTAATGTATTGTATCACATTGATTGGTTTGCAGATGTTGAGCCACCCTTGCAACCCAGGAATAAATCCCACTTGGACGAGGTGAATAATCCTTTTAGTGTACTGTTGGATCATATTGGCTAGTATTTTGGTGAGAATTTTTACATCCGTGTTCATCAAGGATATTGGTATATAATCCTCCTTTTTGATGGAGTCTTTGCCTCATTTTGGGATCAAGGTAATGCTGGCCTCATAAAGGAGTTTGGAAGTTTCCCTTCCATTTCTGTTTCTTGGAACAATTTCAGGAGAATAAGTAATAATTCTACTTTAAATTCTCGGTAGAATTCCCCTGGGAAGCCATCTGGCCCTGGGCTCTTGTTTATTGGGAAATATTTGATGACTGCTTCAATCTCCTTACTGGTTATGGGTCTATTCAGGTTTTATATTTCTTCCTGGTTCACTTTTGGTAGTTTATGTGGCTCTAAGAATGCATCCATTTCTTCCAGATTGTTTAATTTGCTGGCGTATAGTTGCTCATAATATGTTCTTATAATTGTTGGTATTTCTTTGTTGTTGGTTGTGATCTCTCCTCTTTCATTCATGATTTTATTAATTGAGGTCCTTTCTCTTTTCTTTTTGATAAGCGTATCCAGGGGTTTATCAATATTGTTAATTTTTTCAAAGAACCAGCTCCTAATTTTGTTGATTTGTTCTACTGTTCTTTTGGTTTCTATTTCATTGATTTCTGCTCTGATCTTTATTATTTCTCTTCTCCTGCTGGGTTTGGCCTTTCTTTGCTGTTCTTTCTCCAGCTCCTTTAGGTGTAGGGTTAGGTTTTGTATTTAAGATCTTTCTTGTTTCTTGAGAAAGGCTTGTAGTGCTATATACTTTCCTCTCAGGACCGCCTTTGCTGAGTCCCAAAGATTTTGAACAGTTGTGTTTTCATTTTCATTTGTTTCCATAATTTTTCTTAATTTTCCTTTAATTTCCTGGTAAACCCACTCATTCTTTAGTAGGATGCTCTCTAGCCTCCATGTATTTGAGTTCTTTCCACCTTTCCTGTTGTGATTGAGTTCTAGTTTCATGGCGTTGCGGTCTGATAATATGCAGAGAAGGATCCCAATCTTTTGGTACCGATTGAGACCTGAATTGTGTCCCAGGATGTGATCTCTTCTGGAGAATGTTCCATGTGCACTTGAGAAGAATGTGTATCCTGTTGCTTTGGGATGGAATGATCTGTATATATCTGTGATGTCCATCTGGTCCACTGTGTCCTTTAGAAGCTTTATTTCCTTGTTGATCTTTTGCTTAGATGATCTGTCCATTTTGGTGAGGGGGATATTAAAGTCCCCTACTCTTATTGTATTATTGTTGATGTGTTTCTTTGACTTTGTTATTAATTGATTTATATAATTGGCTGCTCCCAGGTTAGGGGCATAGATATTTACAATTGTTAGATCTTGTTGGACAGTCCCTTTAAGTATGATATAGTGTCCTACCTCATCTCTTATTATAGTCTTCGGCTTAAAATCTAACTTATGTGATATAAGGATTGCTACCCCAGCTTTCTTTTGATGTCCATTAGCATGA
This sequence comes from Procyon lotor, assembly GCA_028646535.1. Classification (NCBI taxonomy): domain Eukaryota; kingdom Metazoa; phylum Chordata; class Mammalia; order Carnivora; family Procyonidae; genus Procyon; species Procyon lotor. The sequence goes on along the minus strand of JAQQSY010004848.1, from coordinate 596 downwards.
TGAATTGTTTTCCACCCCCTCACCTTAAATCTGAAGGTGTCTTTGGGTCTAAGATGAGTTTCTTGAAGACAGCATATGGATGGGTCTTGTTATCCATTCTGATACTCTGTGTCTTTTGATTGGGGCATTTAGCCCATGTACATTCAGGGTCACTATGACAGATATGAATTTGGTGCTATTTTATTGCCTGTAAGGTGAGTGTTAACTGCATATTGTCTCAGTTCCTTTCTGGCATATGTTCTTTTTAGGCTTTCTCTTTGCTTAGAGGACCCTTTTCAATATTTCCTGTATTGCTGGTTTGGTGTTTGCAAATTCTTTTAGTTTTTGGTTGTCTGGAAGCTTTTTATCTCTCCATGTATTTTCAGTGACAGCCTAGCTGAATATAGTATTCTTGGCTGCATATTTTTCTCATTCAGTGCTCTGAATATATCATGCCAGTCCTTTCTGGCCTGTCAGATCTCTGTGGATAAGCCTGCTGCCAATATAACATTTCTGTCTTTGTATGTTACAGACTTCTTGTCCTGAACTGCTTTCAGGATTTTCTCTTTGTCTCTAAGATTTGTAAGGTTTACTATTAGATGACTGGGTGTGGACTT
>JAQQSY010004847.1:0-12043 GCA_028646535.1 Procyon lotor | reverse complement strand
AAGAAGCAAGTGAGAGAAATCAAAACATATGGCTTCTCTTATGATTTCATGAGCACGTCATTTACACTACGCTCTACCCAACACAATGTCCTCCAAATTCAGATCCTAGGAGCTGTAACCAGAGATGGAAAATCAAAGAAGAGCCTGCTTCTTCCACGTAGCCTCCATCTGTCACATAAAACACTTTCTATCTCCTCACAAATAATCTTGCTATTCGACCTGCACTTTGTAATTGTGACAGGGGAAGCCGTGCTGAGAGGTAGGGTCAGAAGCCCACAGGGGGCCTATGGCTTACCGAAAATCCGGTAAGAAGGATGAAGAAAAAACCGTCTCCTCAGATTTCTGGAGTCTCAAAGCCAACAGAAACCACTTGTTGGTTGCTTGTTGATGTCAATGCTGACCATCGGTTCCATTTCTTCCTCTGTTTTTTAGTTCTCACTGTGGTTACACAGAGCTTCAGGGCTGGCTGTATGGCACAGGACCTGTGCTGTCGGTCCCACAGAACCCCATGCTTGGTTTAATGCTCCTCCGTCTTCACTGACATCCTACTCCCCATAATATGTTCTTTGTACTTGTGTCTTGTAAGTGAAATGGACGGGAGAATGGGGCATGCATGTGAGAAGAAGAAATGCACACAAGACGTGTGCTCAGAGTTCCTCGCTGCCCTGGTCACGCACAGCACATGCAGTGTTCCAAGGGCACGGAGTTCCGGGGGACTCGCAACGTGCAGGGGATCCGTGAGGCTCAAAGTCAGGACAAGATAGGCATGTCACGTCTATAATGGGTAAGTGTGAATGCTAAGAGCTCAGAGAGGCCATGCCTTCCGTTGGAACCACAGCTTGCTTCACATGCAAACAGTGACATTCTATGGAAGTAGAACAATCATGGAACCCATCACAGCCTTTCTTGCGGTACCTCACTGAGGCTGAAATTGATGGCACTGAAGGAAAGACAAAGCTAGGTCAGCCCACAATTCCTTTCCTATTCTGCCCTCCCTCCTCATCAGCCAACTGATGGTAGGGAGCATGGGTAGAACGTGCACACAGGAAGAAGCAAGGTAAAAACAGCTGATTTTGTTTTGTGCGGTGTTTCCCCTGTTCTGGTGAGAACAAAATACATGAGCATGTACCGGCTATGAAATATAAATTGGGTAATTTCAGTGGATCCGTATATAAGTTAAATGCTCTTCTATTTGCATTTAAAACTAGGGTTGTGCAAGACAAAGATGAATGAGACCCTTGGGTAAGACCCAAGCTAATAATTTAAAATTCTAATTTTCCTTGACTTAGAACGACGTTAAAGAGCAAATACAAAATACGACAAGGCAAGAGAGAGAGAGTGTGTGGAAGAAAGGAAGTGGCTTTACACCTTGTTCCCTTGTTCCATGTTTCTCCCACTTTGTGAATATGGGACCTTACATTTTCATTCCGTACCGGACTCTACAAATAACGTAGCCAACTCTGTGTGGATCTGTACTCTTTATAAATCCCACCTACGTTTCTAGAAGAATCTAGACATTGTAAAGAAAACTCTGCCACCATCTTTCACAGGCAGCTTTGGTTTTTTAAGTAACCCTTATACCCAACACGGTGCTCGAAAGACTCGCAGGGTCTACTGACGGCCCACCAGGTGGCTCCTCATCGGCAGCTTTTATTTCTTTCGCTTTAATATCCTAAAACATCTTACTAGCAAACATTGTGCAGTTAGGCTTACATTTAGGGACAGTTCAGAATCAGTCGCTTTAACAACCAGACTTGAAAGATGAACTGACAATCTTGTTTTGAGGGAGTCGGTCTTACAGGAAAGTACACATTTGCTCGAACATGAATTGTCTCGAAATCCCTTCCCCACTGGAAAGCTAGCATGGATACTTGAGAGAATCTTGGCCAGTTACTGATGTTGAGTTTGCTCTAAGTCAGCAGTTCTCAACTCTGGCTGCACATTAAAATGACCCGGGTAGCCTCTATAAAAACAAAACAAAACAAAAAACAAAAGCAGTCCCAAGGCTTCATGGCAGACAAGGCGCCCCAAACTCTACAGGACTCCAAAATATAACCAAAGTCAAGATGGGCTGCCGAAATCTATGACAGTGCTTTTCAATCTGGCTGTGCACAGATACACAAGCACCCTGATGAAACTCCAGACTCCTAAACGAATGAACTCAGTCCTAAAGGGTAGAAATTGCACACGTTTCCAAAGCACCCCCCAGGTGATTCTTATGATCAGGATCATTTAGAAAGTACTGCTCTGGGGTGACTGGGTGCCTCAGTCGGTTAAGCGTTTGCCTTCAGCTCAGGCTGTGATGCAGGGATCGATCCTGGGATCGAGTCCCACATTGGGCTCCCTGCTCACCCCGCTTGTGCTCTCTCTCTCTCTGTCAAACAAATAAACAAATAAAACATAAAAATACATAAATAAAAAGAAAGTATGGCTCTCAGAGATGAGAGGGAGGGGGGAAAAGAGAAATCTGATGGACATTGAAGGTGTCAGTGACAAAAGGCTTTGAGAATTACGCTGCCTTCCAAACGTACTAACCCTCCTTCATCATCCACATCTGTGCAACAAGTTACTCTAAGCTTAGGGTCTTTGACCAGCACTTATTGTCTTGTGGTTACGGCGGGTCAGGAATCCAGGAGTGGTCTGACTGGGTCTTCTACTGCAGGGCCCCTCACAAGGCTGTACCTGAGGTGCTGGCCAGGGCTGTGGTCTCATCTGAGGTCCGGGTGAGGAAGGTTCCACTTCCAAGTTTATATGGCTGTTGGCCAAATTCAGTCCCCGTGAACCACAGGTCTAAGGGCCTCAGTTTCCTGTTGGCTGAATACAGCTCTTAGTTCTCTGTCATCTCTGCCATCTGCAGACTTCCCTCTTCAAAGCCCGCAAAGGAGACAGACTCCGAGTGATACAGAAGTTACAATCTGACGTTACATCATCAGAGAAGTGGCACCACACTTCCTATTCTGTGTTCTGTGGGTTAGAGGCAAGTCTCGGGTCCTACCCACACACAAGAGAAGGCAACGACATAAGGGTGTGGATTCCAGGAGTTCAGAACATCAGGAGGCAGCTTGGAGTCTAATAAAAGGCTGAAAGGTGCACACGCTAAGAGCATATATGGAATCTAGCTGGAGAAGCCCTAGGTTCATGTGCCTGGCATCGCATCTTACCATCACAGAACCTTGGCAAACCCTTAGCTTCAACGGCCCTCAGTTTTACAGATCTGGACAATGGGGTTAAAGGTGATACATAGAGAGTTGTTGACATGGTCACCTGAACTGCTACAGGCAATGAGGCTGGCAAAACGGGCAGCACATGTTAACGATTCCCCAAATAAGAGCTTAGTGCTGTATCTCCCTAAGACAGTTGGTTATGCCATATTCAAGGCTCATTCCCTCTTTTGTCCCATGTTACTGAACAAGAAAACATGTTGTCTTGTACACCGGGCTGATGAGACAGTGGTACACAAGGAAAAGCCTGTCTGACCCTCTTCAATATGTACTCATAAAAGCCTGGTGCAAAACGAACAGCATTTGCTTTTATCCCATCTTTGCTATGGTGGCTTGAGATAGATCTATAAATGCCTCAATGTGCCCTCATAAACTCTCAGTGCAAACTGAATAGCACCGGGCTTCCATCACACCTTTGCTATTGGGGTTCAAGATGTCTTCATTCACACATTCATTGAGCATGGAGTGCGTAAGACACCGTTTCATAATGAGCAGATAACCCCACTGCCCAAAGCAATCTTGCATGCTCACATAACTGTACTAGAAGGAAGACCATAATCAATTTTTCGAGAAAAGGGACAAGCAAAACACTATGTCAGTTCATAGGGGAGAGAACCTCTTCAGGCCCCAAATCCCAGGAAGGTGACATCTAACAGAAGAGCAGTAAATAAAACATATCACTACTGGAAAGTCTAGAGGAAGCAAATTATTCAAATATTGATGGGTGAGTATATTTGTGGCTCAAAGGAGTGAAGCTATAGTTGTTCTGCAGAATATATTGGCTTCTTCCACGGTATTGCTCAGGGTTAAGATTTAGCATCTATTTAAGGACTTCCTCAGTGGTGGGTTAGACCCCCTTCCACTCACAATTTGGTTTAGAGGTCAAGATCCTTTTTTTTTTTTTTTTTTTTTTTTTAAGATTTTTCATTTATTTGACAGAGAGAGACCACCAGTAGGCAGAGAGGCAGGCAGAGAGAGAGGGGGAAGCAGGCTCCCTGCTGAGCAGAGAGCCTGATGCGGGGCTCGAACCCAGGACCCCGAGATCATGACCTGAGCTGAAGCCAGAGGCTTTAACCCACTGAGCCACCCAGGCGCCCTAGAGGTCAAGATCCTTAACAGCACAAGCATCACTTATATATGAAAATATTTACTACTCACATAATGAAGCTTTCTGGGGGAGAATAAGGCAGGCTCCCAAACTGGTTCAAAATGGCTCTAAAAAGCATGGAAAGACATAGCTGAGCTTTCATGTTGGTTAGGGTATGGAGAAGGTCTGAGGGTTCTTGCACACAGGCTGGGGCGTGCACAGCTTAAGCCTCCCACCCTGGCCAAAGGAGGGTATGCCCAGGCATCCTTATCATTTTGTTTGCATGTAGGACTGTGAGGGAAGAGGAGATCTGCTTGAAAGCTGTCAGCAGACAGATGTCAACAACGGAGGCAATCCCTTTAGCATGGTATCCTATGTATGCATGTTAAGTAACTGGATCATTAGAATCTATCTATTTGCCCATGATAATGAGCCAAAGCAAGAATTCCAGAAACAGCAAGAATCCAGGCTTCGTTTCTCTACCTGTGCTCCAGGTTAAGCTTGGGCCTGCCTGATTTCCATGGAGACTGGATCATGAAAATAACAAAGGGTCTTTCCCGACATGCGACTTCCTGAAATGCATACTGAAGGGTGGGGTGGATCACAACCCCTCCTGACCACATCAGAGAAGACGACGAGTGGACAGACCAAAAGTGTGGGGAAAGGGGCTCAGTTGTGACAAGATATAAATCATCATTCCCTCTTTTTAGTTGTTATACCTAGAGATTAAACGCAAAGATTCGGCACAAGGATTTTCCCCAAAAATGGCGTTTTTATGCCTCAAATTAAACACGAGTATTCTTTGCAAGGATTCTTTTTTTTTTTTTTAAGTGGCATTTTTATGTCAGGGTTATGAATTCCCCATCTCTAGAGGAGACAGCTGTAGGCTCTTTATTATGACAGTATTATTATTTAAGAACCGGTGATCAGAATCATCCCCTCCTCTTCAGAGAGCTGGATTTCTTAGCAGACTGTGAAGAATAACACAAGGTTTCAGACATGAGGGTCCTCCACTGAAGAGTGTGTCTCTTAGAAGAGGTAAACAAAGGTCAAGGAGGATGGCCAAGGACTTAGCTATCTGGGGTGCCTCTTGCCACCAGTTAGGCATGCCTTTTAATATGGGGATGAGAGGGTTTCAGTTTCCATTCTTCAGAATGCACTTCTCCTTCTCAGCAGCCAAACCCAATTAGCTAATATAAGTGATAGAGACATCACATAGCAAATATTCTCTCTTGTAATTAAATCTCCTTTCAAAGTTTGCAAATGACCCTTTGAATAAACCTGAAAGGAAAAAAAAAATAGCAGGCAATGTTTCCACTGTATAAAAAGTGGTTTTATCTGTTTTTTTTTTTTTTTTTTTTCTAGCAGACATGCACTGATGCACGTGGAGCCCTGGGTCAGTCATGGGAAATACACCGACAAATAACCAGAAACATAAAAAGTAAGTTCAGGGTGTTAAGACCTACACTGAGCAAAAATAATATGCACGGTGTACAATGAGCAGAAGTAACCTGAGACTAAATCAGGGATAAAATTCAACTGATTCTTTCAGACTGAGGTCAAAGGACACTTCCTTTGTCACGACTTCTTCAGTATTTCCCTATTCAGTTTATTGCAGATGACTGAGTTGTTTCCCATGTGAGGTAGGCATAAACAGTGCTGCAAAAAAAGCAATCTTTTCCACGTGGACGGTGAAGAAACACGCAGATCTCTAAGACTGGAGTTGTCGAACGGCATGGTGTGCACACATCCTTGCTTCGGCAAGGGCTGTGGGGTTTATGGACCGACCAGGGTACACACCCATAAGAGTTTTAGTTGCTGCACATCTCCACCACCACGTGATATTGTCTGTCTGCTCCACTTTAGCAACTTCTGGAGGTTGTACTGTGGTAGCATCCTGTGGCTTCAATTTGCATTCTCCTCATTGATTAACAAAATGGGGAAGCTTTCCATGTACACCTTGGTTATCCAGAAGGTGTCTTCTCAAAGCGCCTACTCAGCCCATCTTTTGAATTATGTTTTCTGCAAATCTGGTACTGATTTAAAGGTGTTCTTTATAGACGCAGTATATAAGTCTTTTCTCTGTTATATGTCACAACTACCTTCTCCGATGCCCTACGCGATATTTTCAGTCCGTGAATGTTGTGATTTGATGAACAGAAGTCATCAGTATTTTTACTTTGGATTGTGGTGTGACTTAAATTTCCCAAATGACTACACCTCACACCCTGAGCTCAAGAGCCCACATTTTAAAAGTCAGCAGGCAGTTTACAACATTTGAAATCATAATTTCACATCCAATGAACACCCTCCTGATGCATTAGAGGGAGTTTCTGTTCAATGGATTCATCCCTGATTTACCTGTATTAGTCCTAAGAGTTACACATTGAGCTACATTCAGTTTGCTTTTATTTTGACATCCGTCTGGGTTTGCCTCTGGGAAAGTTTAATTAGGGATACGTTATCTCTTAAAACGTCAGATCAAAGCAGCCTGTTAGCTTCATCTTTGACAATCAGGATGCTTGAAAGACCAGTGAGTAGGGAAAGTGCTGGGTGAGTGCAGTAGTTAGCAGAGAAAACAACGACTCAGAGTGCAGACACGTGGGCTCAGAGCATCTAGTGCAGGATAAACACAGGGGCGGAGATCAAGGATCCGGGAGGCAGAGCCTGACGGAGAGTCCTGTAAAGACTCGATAACCCAGATTAGAGGGAAGACAGGTTGATTATTAACATGCCCACCGCGTCCCCAGACCAGCCGTCAAAGAGAAATGATCACTCCAGGTTTAAGGAGTGACAAAGTGAGTGAAGAAGGAGGGGCTGCGTTCAGAGGATAATACGCTCCAGCAGCCGGCAGGAGGTAGGCAGAGAGACACTTCAGGAGGCCCCAAGGTGCTCGTGATGAAAGGGAGGATATTGCGGTGTTTTTATAAACGTCTAATACCCTCCAGCTTCTGATCTTGGCATAAGTCCTCCATAGCAGCTGCTGCCCTGTGCTGCCCGGATTAGTGTTCACACAAAACCAACCTTGGAACTGGAAATGCCAAGATCCGGGCTGAAGTCGGTTCTGTTCCCAGGAATGCTCCTGTCAACGTCGCATGAGCACAAGATTTGCCAGCAGCGAAACAGACCCCGAGAATTACATGTATTTACAAGGCTTCGAATAGAGGAAGAGGTGTTCCACAGATGACGGTTCCCTTCATGGTGTGGCTGAGAGGTTTATTTTATCTAAGTAACTTTTGGAAACCTCTCCTCACGTTGCTAAATGAGAAATAAGTGCCCCGTTTTCACTGGATCTCTGAATGGACAGCAGCAGCCCTGGCGTGTGCAAACAATGACTCGGGCATCCTGTCCAAACAGAGATTTTGAACCAGCATGTCTGCATGTGGGCCAAAGCTCTTTGATTGTTTTTTTTTTCAAAAAATTTTTATTTATTTATTTGAGAAAGACAGTGAGAGAGAGAGAACACGAGAGGAGAGAGTCCGAAGGAGAAGCAGGATCCTTGCTGAGTGGGGAGCCCAACACGGGGCTCGATCCTAGGACCCCCAGGATCATGACCTGAGCCGAAGGCAGATGCTTAGCCAATTGAGCCCCTCAGCTCCCTCAAAGTTCTTCAATTCTATAAAACCCCCAGGTGATACTTATGCTGCTGGTCCACAGACCACATTTTGTGTAATGAGGGGCAAACTCACCCAAGGCCAAGTGGCACCCTGCCCAGATTTTGGTGCAACCCACGTGTATTAGTTTTGCGTTGCTGCTGTGACAAGTCGGCAGAGATGGATCGGCTTCTGGCCGTACACGTGCTTTAGTTCACCGTTCTGCATTTCTGGAGTGCCGTTCGCTCTTTACCGTTCTCTGTTGAGGGTCTCCCAAGGCTGACGTAAAGGTGTCCCCCGGGCTGGGTTGTTACCTGCAGGCTCTGGGAAGAATCAGTCCCTTGAAGTGGTGGGAAGGAGGGCCCTGCTGTGTCTCTGGCTGTCCGGTGCTCCTGGACTGACCTGTATGGTCCCTGCGTGAAGTCAGCTACACCTGAGACCCAGCAAGGACGTGCACCACCCTTCTCACCCAGCTGCTTGCCTCCTCTGCCGAGCTGCATCTGATGGGCGCCCCCTGCCTCCCTCTGGGACTTGGAACAGGTCAAGTGATCAAACGGGGTTCATTCCCGTAATCCAGGATCATCTTTCTATTTCAAGGTCCGGGACTTCAGTCAGATCTGCAAAGTCCCTTTTTGCCAGGAATGTACCACCTTCACGGTTTCTGAGGACCGGGGCATGGAAATCTCTGGGGGACGAATATTCTGCCATCATCAGGCCAGACATCATCGCTGTGGGATCAGCGCGAGGTGTACATCCTCACTGCTTTAGGGAGCAGGAGTGAGTTAGATCTCTGGATTTACCTTTTTTCTTCAAGATTTTACTTATTTATTTGAGAGAGAGAGAGAAAGCATGAGCAGGGGGAGGGGCAAAGGGAGAGGCAGACTCCCCGCTGAGCAAGGAGCATGATGTGGGTCAACCCTGGGACTCCGGGACCATGACCCAAACCGCAGATGCTTAACCAACTGAGCCACCCAGACGACTTCTGGATTTATCTTTGAAGGACAGCTACACCCAAACTCCTGTGTGTGCGTGCACTCACCCCCCACCCGTGACCTCTCAGAGTGCTTTTTCTGCTCTGTCTGCCATAACTAAGTACCACACACACTAAAGAGCTTAAGCAACAGAATTTCATTTTTCCGACGCACGTTTTCTTTTCATCACTGCGTGAACATCTACATGCAAATACCCTCTTCTCAGGAGGACGCTACCCTCCGGACCTCGTTATATATTAATTACCTCTATAAAGAGTCTTGTCTGCAAATTCTGAGGTCCTGGGGGCTAGAACTTCAATGCACGGATTTTGGGGGCACACAATTCGGCCATAACTCATAGGAAGGGCGTAGTCACCGATCCTGTCCCCAACCCTCATTTCTGACTGCTTCTGAGTCATTCCAGGCACTAATAAAACTGTCTCTGAGGTAGAGCTTCTATTTCCCCCCGTCACCTACACCCGGGACGTCTCAACTCTTTGCTCTTGCAAATGGATCCCCCCCTCCTGTTGAGGGCACAGAGAGGCACTTAAAGAGCACAGCCTGTCTGAGCAATAAATAAAAACAGACTACAACGGAATTCTTCGTAATAGCTTTGCAAAAGACTTGAAATGGTTTCAATTACATGGTAGTGTGTGTTTCTTAAGTTATTTGTACTTGAGTTATTCCCTGATGTCAGATTATAGTACAAGCAAAGCAATTAGCTTGAGAGGGTCTAGGAGAAAGCCCAGGGACAGCGGTAGAGAGAGAGAGAGTTCAGTCCCCAGTATTCAAAGGCAGCCTCTAGCTGCAACAATCCGGAGTTGGTGTCTCTGTCGACAGTAGGCAGATCTGCACAATGATCTACGTGACGTTTAGATTCCACTCTCCAGGCTGGCTTTGTTTGCCCAGCACGGACGGGGCAAGGGCTCCGGGCTGGTTCCTGAGGGGCTGAGCCAAACTGGCCGTATTCCACATACATGGACACCCTGGGCCACTCAGCGAGGCCCACTCACTATGTGTCGAAACACAGCTTCCCGGGTCAGGCTTTGGGCTGTGGGCGAGGACTCCAGCCAGCACCGGAAGCTCTTCTGCCCTCAACCTTCCTACTTCAGAAGACAGCCCTACCCAGCTGATCAAACCGGCAACAGCTAAAGTCACGTCACAACCCAGACCTGGCCACGGGCTAGCGCAATACCCTGGACCAGCACGTCCGTCACACCATACTGAGTTTCTTTCTTTAGGAAGGCTCCATGAAGACCTGGGGACTGGATGCTGAAAAGAGAGACCGTCTCATTAAACGCACGAGGAAACAAGTGGTTGTGCAAGGCAGTGGTATTTTGAACAATCTGAGCAAGATGGAGGAGGAAGGTCACGGGAAATGACTTGGTGTCGAAATGAGCCCCGCGTTCTGCCCACATTGGCGAAATAAAGCACTTGACAGCGACGTCTAGGCACAGGCGAGACTCCATGGGTGACAGGCAAGATGTGTTCAGGATCCCACCGCTGCCTCTGTTTGCAGGGAGCCCGCCCTTCAGCCCCACCGGAGGGTGCTGGGAACCCTCCCGGGACTACACAGGTAGCCCCCGCCGGCGGGCACTGGAAGGTCAAAGCAACGCGCTAGCCCATATGGCCTTCATTCTTGCTCACAGCCTCAGTATCCACATCCTATCCCTTGTTCGCCTCGAAGGTCTCATCTCCTTGCTCATCTATCTACCTTCAGGGTCCCACAGAGCAGCGGACAAGTCAACAGAGACATTCTTCTAAGTGCCATCAAGGAGGAGACCTTCCATGATCCTTTCACCACCTCCCTCCAAGACCCACTTCCCAGCAATGAGGGCACAGGCGGGTCCAAGTTCCTGGGCACCAGCCACAGCCCCTGTTAGACCTCAGAGCTCTGAAGACTAGCCGGGTCCATCCATCATTAGCCTCAGTGCCCGGGAATCAGCAGACCATTCATTACAGCAGTAGTTTCTAATCTCACCCTAACCTCATCCTATTTGCAGCAGCCAGCAGGAGGGGACCTAGGAAAGGCAAGAAAGCGGAGAAGAAGCAACACTGTGGGACATGAAAATGCGGCATTTGAGGACCCCTGGGCTGTTTAGGGCACAGACAACAGGGAACACACTGAAAGGGGTAGTGATAGAGAAAATCTGCCAGCATCATAATCTCGATCTTTTGTAATGTATCCTAAACTTATTGCTCTCTCCTATGCTATGCAATCACTTAATTTTCATCAATGAAAGTTTTGAATCAGCTAAACTTGTTTTTTCTAAATCTGACACAAAGGACTCAAGCATTTCCAACCATTATTTCTGTTCAAAGGAGTGATGAATTCTCCTTATGCAAAATCAGATTTCTTGAACAAGAAAGCCAGGCTCACTGCCCACAATGAATAATTCTGACTCACTCTACGCCTTCTTTGTCTCGTGTTCCCTTTTAATTGCTATTATTTTAATTCCATATTAGATCGGTACATCATTTCACTGTAAAATAAATGTTGTCAGTAGACTTTATTATCACCAAACAAGAACTTAAGCCGAAGTGGATTGTGAAATCTCCAGCCTGATTTCACGTAGCAGCAAAAAATCATGCCAATGCTTACTTTGTCCATTTCTGGATGTTTTGTGGAAAAGGGTTTTATCCACCCCAAACTACACAGCTTGGTCGTGTTTCTATTGTACCTGTTGTCAGGTTTCATCTGCCGAATTTCTTATAATTGAAAAGGGGATTAGACTGCGTTTATAATTGTATCTATAAATATAAAGGTGGAAAGTTTCTCTCTTCCCGTAGGGATAAAAGGAAGATTTAGAGGATATACTCTGCATAAATTCATGTTTTCCACTAAGATCAACTCTTCCCTCTCTCTCTCAAGCCTACCTTCTAATTTCCCCCCCGTGGCCATGATCTTAATTTTCCTCGAGTCCTCAACCACATAATGCTGAAATGACAGCTGCCTTTAATATTATTGCAATTTAACATGTCGAACTAGCTCCCCTCCAGAAGGATGACATTTCTGTCTATTGACTCTGGATAGGCAATTCTGAGTGCCATTTATTATTAATTGCTAGTGCTATCAGGAGTGTTTGTGAATGCTCAAGATGTTTTTACTGCAGTTTTCTACCGCTCAGGCAAAACTAGGAGCTGTGTGCCACTCCAAAGACCTGCATGCTA
>JAQQSY010004846.1:0-12045 GCA_028646535.1 Procyon lotor | reverse complement strand
AAACAAAAGCTAGAAGAGTTGATGCTCGTTGCCTCCAGGAGGCAGAACTAAGGGATGAGAAGTTAGACGGGAACTTGCATTTTTCAATACAAGAAAATACCCTAGAGGTATTTTTCAAACTATATGCCTTCATTACTGTGGCAGTGATGTAGTTAATTTAAAAATAAACAAGCAAGGCTAGGGCCATAAGGAGCCCTGTACTTCTGCTGTGATGAAGGTGGAATCTTCAGTGGGGCTGATTGGAAGGGAGCCCCCATTTCTCAGCCACACTTGCCAGAAGTTATCTGGGGGGTTGGATGATAAATGCTGATAGTCTTGCCCCCCCCAAGGAGAACACAGACCTCTGACTGGGGGCTATAGGGAGAGGAGTCCTCTTGGTTGTGCCAACTGGAGTGGCCTTCCTCTTACTCCCCTGAGTGGGGAGGGAGTAGGTCCTGGTTCAAATAGCAGTTTGTTCTTCTTGAGTTTTAGTATATTTTCTTGAAGGAATCTTTCTTCTTCTTCTTCTATACTCTCCTAGAACCATTTACAGAGACTTCAAAGGTTGTCTTTTAAAAATAGTTTGCTCCGGTGTTCCTGGGGAAGCAGATCCACAAAACTGCTCACGCTGTTTTATTCAAAATGGCCAGCAGCTCAACTTCTCTTAGATTCAGTTATGTTTTCTTTGAAATTGAGAATAGGGGTGCCTGGGTGGCTCGGAGAGTTAAAGTCTCTGCCTCGGCTCAGGTCATGATCTCAGGGTCCTGGGATCGAGCCCCACATCGGGCTCTCTGCTCAGCGGGGAGCCTGCTTCCCCCTCTCTCTCTGCCTGCCTCTCTGCCGGCTTGTGATCTCTCTCTCCCAAATAAATAAATAAATAAAAATCTTAAAAAAAATAAAATTGAGAATAATACTGTTCCTTTTAAAAGGTATTTGATAATGTTAAATAAAGTCTATGTATAAAGTAGACTTTATAACATAAATTTAACATAGCATAATTAATATAACATTTAACATAACATTTCACATAACACTTAATTTAACATAACATTTGTCATATGGAATGCATTTGTTTTGAAGCTTTATTTATTTTAGAGAGAGAGTGTGTGTGAACAAGTGGGAGAGGGGCAGAGGGAGAGAATCTTCCAGCAGAGTCCCTGCTGAGCCTGGAGCCCCCCACAGCTGGATCTCACAACCCATGAGATCATGACCTGACCTGAATCCAAGAGTTGGATGTCTGACTGACTGAGCCACCCCGGCACCCTGGAATGCATTTTTGCAAACGGTAACTCATCATCTTGAATCAAAAGTGATCATGTGTCTTATATTCACGCATTCACCCAAATACTCCTTCATTTCGCCTATGTGTGCTATTCTAGATGGTAGGCATTTTGAGCAAATCGAAGGAGATGGCTTCGTGGAGCTTATAATCTAAGGGAGGAGATAAACAATTTAGTATCTACAATAATGTCAGAAAGTGCCAAGTATGATAAAGAACAAGAAAACAGTTGAGTAGCTAGGAAGCGTTGGACTACCAGATATAAGGAGTTCCAGGTATTCTCTTTTATCCTTTAAAATGTCAAGCTAGGGACACGTGGCTGGCTCAGTTGGTTAAGTGTCTACCTTTGGCTCAGGTCATGATCCCAGGGTCCTGAGATCGAGTCCCGCATGTGGCTCCTTGCTCACCGAGGTGTATGCTTCTCCTTCTGCCTTCCACTTCCCCTGCTTGTGCTCTCCCTCTCTCTTTCTCTCTAACAAATAAATAAAATCTTTAAAACAAATAAATTTTTAAAAGTGTCAAGCTAATCCAAAATTTCCAGATTTGGGAATTTGAATGGCTTTTATTTTTAGCAGCAGGGCAAAAATATTTTGTCAATTCCTGATTCTCAATCTTGGATTTGGAAAATATGAAAACATACACACACATACACACTGCTTAATATAATAACCATTAGACATTGCTTTTGCTTTTATAATTTCAAACCTGCCTAAAAGTGGCAGAGACAGGTTCTTTTGTCTACCAGAGATAGGCTCTTTTGGTCACTTCTGATTCTGTACTTCTATGACATAAAGATAATCTATATATATGAATGGGAATTCGGAAAGCGAGGGCAAGGCATTACACTAAAGATCCTATAAAATACTAGTGAAGTTAAAAGTACTATAGATGTTAGCATTTATTATTATGATAAAAACTTTTAAAAAGAGAGGGTAAAGGGGGCACCTGGGTGGCTCAGTCGGTTAAGCAGCTGCCTTCGGCTCAGGTCAGGATCCCAGGGTCCTGGGATTGAGCCCCACATCAGGCTCCCTGCTCAGCAGAGAGCCTGCTTCTCCCTCACCCTCTGCCTGCTGCTCTGACTTGTGCGCGCTCTCTTTCTCTCTAATACATAAAAAAATCTTTAAAAAACAGAGAGAGGGAAATATAAAATGTAATGTAAGCTAAGAGAACTAATTACTAACTTGGTTTCTCTGTTTCTCTAGTTTACTCTCAAAGGAGATTAAAAAAAAAAAAGTAAGAGTCCTTAGACTTCAAAATCACAAACACAGAAATTCTCTCAGCACCCAACATTATGAGAAGGTGTGCAGTTATTATTAAGACATATGTCCTGTCCTCAAGGAGTCTGTATTATAGTAGAACAAATAAAAAAAATCCAGAAATAACAGTGTGAAGGGCATATCCCCAGGCCACCAGCACAGGACCAATGTTAAGATGGAAGTTAGGACTACAGCAGCTCTAATGTCTGAACTCTTGGACCTTCTCCCCTCGGTCTCATAAGAAGATGGATAATTTAAGGGGCAAGGATTATTTCCTGGATGTCTCCTATAGCCTTGTCTTACTCCTGATTGCCCCGATACCTCTCAGAGAATGAAGTGTTACAGGAGTAGCCCATGACCTGCTGTTCCAACCACGAATCCCCCTGTACCTCAATGGGACTGGGCACTGGGGAAAGGATGCTACTCTGGGCACGGCCTTCCCTGGCCTTGGTCAGGGAGTTGTATGCCGGGAACTTGTGCAGAGAAAGTTGGCAAGTTTTTGTGTTACTGGAAGAAACTAGAGAGTTTCATTGCAAGGCTGCTTTTCCCTCTGAGACAGCTGCTGTGCTCCACAAAGCCATTACTGTCATTCACAGCTGGCTGCCATCATGCATTGAACTTTTGCAACAGCCCCCTGACAAATGCTCTTTTCACTGCTTGGAATAGCTTATTTTCTTCTCTCTGTACAGCTTGGAGAAGTTCTGGGCTGTGGGTTCCACACTTACCTCTAATTCTTGAGAAATTATCAACCTTGTTGCTTCTTAAATTGCTGACCAAGACTGATATAAAATTCCCTCTTTCCCTTTTCTAGAAGTCTGTTAGAAGTATATCCATTAAACACCAAATTATTCCTTTGGAGTCTCACCTGTCCCTGGGGTGACTTCCACTTGTAATCAACAAATCCCTTTCCCTAGTGTTACAAGGAGATCTGTTTTGAGAATTTGGGAAAGGCAGAACTGATCTGAAATACATTTGGAAGGTACAAATAGCAGTACTTTTCAACAAATCCCTTTCCCTAGTGTTACAAGGAGATCTGTTTTGAGAATTTGGGAAAGGCAGAACTGATCTGAAATACATTTGGAAGGTACAAAGTGCAGAACTCAGTGACCGAATGGATGTGAGTAATGGAAGGTTGGAAGGAGTTAGGGTAGCCTTTCAGATTCTTGAAATCTGAAATTCAAGAAGAAATTCAAGAAGATTCAAGAAAGATGGGGAGCTAACGGGTCAATAGGCCTTGGTAACTTCCAAGATGATGATGTCTGTCCAGCTTCAAAAGGGGAAGGTGAAAGTAGAGAGAAATTCTAATGGGACATGTGCAGAAAGGAACAAAATGTAGGCAGTCAAGAAAGATGACCTTGGCTTGGATCAGTCCTATAGGTGGGTGCCACCCTAGATCCACGTCAGAACTTTGACTCAAGTGATAGTAACCAAGAGTCTAGGCCAGAAGAGTCTTCTTATGTTGATGTAGTACTGTTACTTGATGATAGGTCTATGGCAGCTTCTGCTCTTGAAGAGTTGAAATAGCAAATAGAATAGAAATGAGAAAGTAGGAGCTAGAATTTAGGGATATGTGATCTGAGAATGAGACAGTGAAGTTCAGCGTTTCAGAGACGGAGCAGCCCTGGATTATTTAAAGACTGGCCTGGAGGCAGAGGACATTGGAAATGTAGGACATCAAGGAATTGCGCGTCTGTTGTATTGACTGGGTAGGGCATTCTCATGGGGATTTGTAGTAAACAAAAAAATAGCTAAGAACTGTGAATAAAGCAGGGGTTTCAAAATCCCTCTTATGATGGTAACTAGGGTAAAGGGAGTGCAGTAAATTATGGTGAAGATATAAGAATATGATATTCCACTCCAGCCCGGTCTAATAGAACTGTCCACAGTGATGGAAATGCTCTATGTCTGCACTAATCAAAAAATAGCCAGCAACCACACGTGATATTGAGCACTGGAATAGGACTAGTTTGTGAGGCACTGAATTTTTAATGCTATTTAATTTAATTTTAAATAAGTTTAATTTACATAACCACATTAGGCTAACAGCTATCATTGGACACTGCAGTTCCACAGATCTGGAGGAACCATGGACTAAAACCATAAGGGCAAGGTAGTATATTGCCGATCTTAGCACCAAACTGGAGCACAGAACACTAGTGAACACACAGTGTCCTCCATTTGTCTTTCCAGTCATCTTACTGTCTACTCTACTCCTTTAAGGGTACAATGGCATGGAAACCAAAAAAGTAAGTCATGTTTAGGGAGCAGAGAGTAATATATTGTGGATAATTATAAGCTCTTGTTAACTAGGTACTGTTGATATATATCTGTTGTTGTAGTCTTTATATATGCTAATTATTTTCTGCTAGAATGTCTTTTAAGCCTCTGTATCTACAGTAGCGATTCCCAAATTGTGATCCATGAATGTGGGGTGTGGGGGGAGTCCCAGGATCCTTTAGGGAGGTCCAGGAGATCAAGACCATTTCCAAAATATACTGTGACACAACTTGCCTTTCTTCACTGTGCTAACATTTGCAATGATATTACAAAAGATTTTATAAAATGATAGATACACTTGGCACCAATCACAGCCTTGGCACCAAACTGTACAAGTGATTACTGCATTTGTCACTGCCAGCACTTAAAGTTAGAGACCAAGAGAGAGAGACAGGAAGAACTTTACTTAGGAATATCTTTAGTAAAGCACTAAGATTAGGGGCGCCTGGGTGGCTCAGTCTGTTAGGCATCTGCCTTTGGCTCAGATCATGATATCGGGGTCCTGGGATTGAGCCCTACATTGAGCTCCCTGCTGAACAGGGGGTTGGCTTCTCCCTCTGCCCTTCCCCTGCTCCTTCTCTCCTTCTCATTCTCTTTTTGAAATAAATAAGTAAAATATTTTTTTAAAAAAGCAGTAAGATTATTATTTTTTATTAAATCATGATTCCCCCTTACCCAATTTTTGAACATTCTCTATGGCAAAAAGGGAAGTACATATGAAGCACTTATTCTTGACACTAAAATACAATGGTTATATCCCCAAAACATTGTGCAGTTGTTTGAGTTTTGAGATGAACGCACCATATTTTTTTAATTAAAATGCATTTGAAAGAATAAGTGAAAATTAAGATTATACAGAATTGAGTATTTGGCAGAACCTCTATGGAAAATGAGCAAAGTGAGCTTATCATTTCAAGGAAAAGAATAGATAGTATAGGTTACCAGGATAAAATTTGCAATTTGACATGACGGTCAGAATTCTGAAAAATTTTTATTCGCCACTGTAGGCTTGGCCATTTCTCAATGCTTAAAGGACAATTCTGAAAACGAATGGGGTATTTTTATACTGTATAATGAAAGTTGTTAAAAATAGAAAGTTCTGCATAAGTCTTTGAATGAATGTTCTTCACATGGCCAGTACACAGTGGTTCATGTAAAATATCAAAGTGCAAAACAGGCCACTGCCTTTTAATTAAACAGTATGAATAATTCATGATACAATTTCAGATTGCACATTTACGAGTAGCCTGTAAGAGTTTATCACTTGTCAAGTGTTAGTGTAATATCAAAGAATGATATGCTCAATTATCTGATAAGGCTATTAAAATTATCTTCCCTTGTTCATTATATACACTTGTGATGCAGGAAATTCTTTACATCTTCAAAACAACATTCTGCAACAGACTTAATGCAGAACTGATATGAGAAGCCAACCTCATTCTATTAAATCAGACATGAGATTTGCAAAATTGTAAAATAAGGATATTCTGACTTTTTGGAGAAAATGTGGCTATTTTCTATAAAAATATATTGTATGTGCACATCTAATGGGTTTTTATAGTTATTTGTAAATCCATTTAAAATATTTTATGTTTCTTTTTTTTTAAGATTTTTTAAATTTCTTTGAGATAGAGAGACCGATAGAGAGAGCATGAGCAGGGCAGAGGGAAAGGGACAGCTAAGCAGGGAACCTGACCCAGGGCTCAATCCCAGGACCCTGGGATCATGACCTGAGCTGTAGGCAGACGGGTAACCAACTGAGCTACCAGGCACCCATAGAAATTTCTTTTTCAAATTATAGTATGAAAATACCCAAGATAAAACTCAGATAAACAAAACCTCTTTGGAATCCTCACTCACTTTTAAGAACCTAACGGAGTCTTGAGATAAAAAGTTTGAGAACTCTTGGTCTAGAAAAATCTGATTGATTCTTGCAGAATGTAGCTCAAACCTCAGTCTTAAAAAAACCTTTTCTCAGCCACTTGTTCCCTCCCTGTTCTGTGTTTGCTTAATAGTTGTATAGTTAGTGCTTATAATAACATGTCATCACGTGTATGTTTTGTGTGTGAGAGAGACAAAGAGAAGCTCATACACAGGTAGAATCAAGCAACAGCCTTTTGTATGATGTGCAGACAATGGTGCCTTTACGGACAAAGACAAATGAGCCAGTGGATAGGGAACATTAATATTAAAAGAAAAATGCAGGAGAGTTAAGCAAGAGCATTTACTTGATTTTAAAAATACGGTTTGCGAAAAAGAGCCAAGGTAAGAGAATTTATCTTAGAAAACAGCGACTGTGTTTTTCTGTCTATACTGGGAGAGGTTAGAAGTGAGAAAAACTTTGCATTGGTGAACTGACAACTAAGGACAACGAGATCATGTTGAATTGCCTCATCCTTTCCAAAAATAAAAAAGGCAACTCCACCATCTACTAAAAGAATAAAAGAGAGAAGGACTTGGAATCATGGCCATGTGACCATCCTGGCTAGGAAACAAACAGATGAAATAAAAGATTTGCAGCGCGTCTGAGGGAGAATGGTCATGGTTAGTGAGCTCACATGTTCGTCAGAACCTCCCTGACCTTGCCCTGACTTTCTCTTACAGAGCAGGGCAGAGAAAGCTACTAAAGGTCAAAGTCAGGTTCAGAACCAACAGAGACAAAGCCATGGAGAAGGGAGCCAGTGAGCCCCCTGGGCAGGCACGAAACTCCGCTGTGAAGGAGTTTTCAATAGGGGTTGGCTTGTTGGCTTTATTTGGCACATTTGGCTGTACTTTTGTTTTGTCGTGTTTTCCATTTGGCTGTACATTAAGCATAAAGCAAATGATAGGCTAACTTAACTCTGGCAAATAATTGGTGTGTATTATAATTTTTGATGTCTGGCTAATGTCTAATTTAATTAAGAATAATGAACAACTTTACTAATTAGGATGCTAATTGTAATGCCTTTCTGGGGATAAGGAGTCCTCAGGGTAAAACAAACCCTATGCTTCAGTTCTAAGAAGAACGGTATTTGTGGCTGGCATGTTGTGGAATCTGTTTCATTAGCAATCATCCTTATGTGGCATTGGTGAGGGTCCAGCAGTTCATGTAAATAAGTTACAGTCTTTTATAACAGTTATAAACTGGGTCTCCTAAATTAGGTACCATATTGTTTTTGCTTCTTTTGAAAATTAACCTGTGTTTGGCTTCAGTCTTGTGACCCAAAAGAGGAGTTAACATTCGAGTTTGTGTACTTCCACCTATAGAAACTTTTGATTCCTCTTCCAGTTAGCTCTTATATCCTCCAGTGAGCGTTCCATGATTTTCTAAGGCCAGCTAGATGCTTTTCTACTGCACTCCCATAACTATGTTACCCTCCCTCTTGGGATCTACCACATGGTATTATAAGCACTTATTCACATGTCTGCATGTCTCAGGCAAAAAATTTCTTAAAAGGGAAGATACATATTTTCCTTATTGTATCATCTTCAGAGCCAAACTCAGTACCAGGGAAATACTATATGATTTGTAAATACTTTGGATCAAATTGAACACAAAAAATAAGAAAGTACTAAAACAAGTCACAAGGGCTTTAACCTAAGGTGCTCTTTCCAAGCTAAATAAAGGACAAGGTGACATACGGGGACAGGTTTCAATACTTGCACATGCAAACCCTGTGGTCTTTAGTGTGGACGTAGGAGGTTCTGAATGAAGGATTACACAGACAACTGGTCTGTCCATGATCCTTTATTATTTAAGCATTTGGGATCTTGTGTTCTCTAATACACACTCACATTTATTACTGAAATACTTGAAATGTTTTGTGTCACCCCTCATCCCAATTGGTGACATTCTACTATCTAGAGAATCTCTAAAACCATAGTGAATTGTCATGTGCCTCTCTGAATATATATTTAAATCAGAAAAACAAAATTCCCCTAATTCACTTCATACTTATTTTATTTTTTTAAAAAGATTTATTTATTCCTTTTAGAGAGAGAGAGAGAGCTTGAGCAAGAGGGGCACGAGAGGAAGAGAAAATCTCAAGCAGACTCCGTGCCGAGTGGAGAGCCTGACGCAGGGCTTAGTTTCATGACCCTGAGGTCATGACCTGAGTCAAAACCAAGAGTTGGTCGCTTAACCAACTCTGTCACCCAGACATCCCTCAGATATTTATAGGTAATTTTAAATGATGCTTTTGAATATGCATTGCATGCAGTTGGCACATTACTCAAAGGTTATAGAAGAATATGCACAATAGAGGAAGTCTCCTTGCCTTCTACGTTGCCCATCCACATAGCTCCATACGCTCAAGGCTAACACTGATGAAGATTTTATAGATCATTTGTAAAATGGGAAATTACATTAGACAGAATATATTTTTTAAAGAAGTTCTTTCCTGACCCTTCCTGTTGGTTTACTTTCTCTTGTTAGTTGATCCTGTAATATCACATAATTTCTCTTATACTATGTATCATATCGACAACTTAGTATACAGTGTCTGTCTTTTCTCCTGGAGTGTAGTTTTCATAAAGGATGGGAAGCTATATGCATCTTATTTCCAGGTGGGCTCTTACTACCCTTACGTTGCCTTGCACAAGTCTGGTATGTAATGAAGTCTGGGCGAAAGAATGGGAAATGAGTAAGTGTGGGTGAATCTCTAAGACCACCCAAAAAGAAAAACAGAGAGAGAGAGGGGAATACTGGTAGGGTCCTTCAAAAAGAGAGAATAAAATTCAAGGAATTGTTTGCATAGTGATAGAATTGCTGGTGAATCATTCCGGGATAATGAGGCAAACCCAAGATTTATAATAGCTGGAAGCGTGACCTGTCTGGGAGCAGATGGCACAGAAGGAAAAGGTAGTGATACCAGATCGAAAAGCTGGGCTGTGTAAGGGGAGCTAGAACCGTGGCCATCAGTGGTTGGGGTACAGCGGGGGTGGGGCGCTGTTCTTCAGGAGCTGAGGAGATGCAGCCACTGCCACAGATGGAGCCACGGTGTCGGACCACCCCATAAGAGAGGAAGAAAGACTCCCATTCCTCTTATTCTCACCTCCCTGTTTTCACCTTTGCCTAAACCTGCTGAGAAGCCAGTTGGCAAGAGGAGCTAGCTGGCAGGAAAATGGTGTTCCCTGTGACGTAGAACAGAGCCAGGGCAAGAAGCACAGAAAAGGGATTAGTGAAGTAGCAAATACCAAGTGCAACTGACCCTAGGACTGCGTGGCAGACTGATTTCTGACAGAGCCAGCCCGTGGCCAGTGGGACACAGACTAATTCTGTGTCGATGAATTCAGTACAGATTTCTTTTCTGGCATTATTTATTTCAAGAGAACAAGGAGCAAAATTTGTCTATTTCAAAACGAAAGTGTTACACGGATATTAAATCTCAGCATACTCGTAAGATGGCACAGGGTATGAGAAGACACATACTAAGTAATTAATAAAATGCATTGTCTCCATACACAACAGAGAATCATGGTGAGAGTAATCATTTCTGACGTGTAGAGTGTGAAAGGCTGCTCGAAACACAGAGAATAGAATAGCAAAAGTATTTTAATACTTTTGTGGGAAACATTTATAGCTTCTGGGATGTAAAAATGCGTGATCATAAAAGATCCTGTGTTTTTCTGACATCAACTTTCTGGTCCAAGTAATAGATTTCAGCCATCAGAGGAAACATTCCAAACCCTTTTTTCATTGTTTCATTATTAAAGAGCTGGAAAGAAAATGAGAAACACAGTTTGTCAATTACCTAAATATGGAGTGTTTTTAATAAGTATTCTCTGTGTGTAGAATAGAGGAAACATTATTAGGGTAAGAAAGTTGAGGCCCAATAGTTATGTATATAATATTTGGTGTAGGGTGTTCAAGGAAAGAAGGAAAGAACACAGGTGATGACTTACTTTGGTCTCCTGGTAGAATCTCCTATGAAAAACAAAGTAATGCAAGAAAAGTAAATTGTTGGAACTTACACCACCCAGGTCATCAAGTGGCATAGTTTAACATTTCTGGGCACCTGATGCGAGGTCACTAAGTAAATGATTGATTGGATATACAAAGTATTGCAGGTGTAAAAATTATTAGAGTTTATAAAATAAAATGTTTTCATTGTACAGGTGAAAAATTGAGACCAAGAAAGGATAGAAACATAGTCAAGTTTATAGATTCATGACAGATAATGGAGTTCCTGTTTTTAGTTTCTATTTTTTTAAGCTTTTATTTATTTATTTGAGAGAGAGCACAAGCAGTGGGGAGTAGTGAGAGAGGGAGAAGCAGGCTCCCTGCTGAACAAGGAGCCCAATGATGGACTCCATCCCAGGACCATGAGATCATGACCTGAGCTGAAGGCAGATGTTTAACTGACTGAGCCACTCAGGCGCCCCTTGTTTTTGTTTTTAACTCTGAGTTAAAGTAGCAAATAAAGCTACTGAATTTGCAGTCAGTCAGCCTTGGGATTTATTCAGAACTCTGCTACTTCTTGTGCTGAACTTCCACATGTAGTTAAGTTCTTTCTGCCTCAGTGTTCTCATCAGTACATGGGGATAAACATTGTGGAACTTAGGACGTTTAGAAGGATGGAATGAGCTAAATCATCTAAAGCACTGAGCAGAGCGCATAGTAAGGACACGACAGACATTATCTTTTTCTTGTTCTGCCATACCCCAGACTTTCCATCACGCACTTATTATCCAAGCTTTTGAGCGGAAAAGATGGTCTAAATTTCTATGGTGATTTCTAGGGAGCAGGGGGAGAGATGTCATTCACAATTTTCTGGGATGTTTTCTTGAAAGCCCACTCCAATATCTTCCCACCATCATTGTGGTTTTCTTGTCCAAACCAGCACTCTAGATTTATCGTTTCCTCATTACTCCTGTTACCACCTAAACTGAACGGGCTACTCAGCAGCAAACTGACTACTGGAATCTTTAGTCTGTTTGGACAAAGAAGTTTGTAATTAGGCCTTACTTAAAGGTATGGAAGTAAGGAGAGTTCACTGAGGACAACACTTCTGGCTACGTGGTTTTTACAGAGTGTCATGGATATGAGGGACAGTGCCACATCGATTAACACAAAATAAGTAAGAGAAGGCAGTAAGTATTCAGTGGGATGCTTTATACATAAATGGTTTCTGTTTCTGTTATAATGAACTGGATTAAAACATACAGAGTTGGAATATGTTCCAGGCAGGGTTTTTCAGAGAACACTGTAGACCTCTTGAAAACTTTGCAAATGCCTAGCATTAAATCAGAAAGTATATATATATATATATATAT
>JAQQSY010004845.1:0-12045 GCA_028646535.1 Procyon lotor | reverse complement strand
GAGCGCGAGCATCTGTCCTTGACCACTCTTCATCTCTTTGACCACGAGCATCTGTCCTTGACCGTGAGCATCTGTCCTTGAGCGCGAGCATCTGTCCTTGAGCGTGAGTATCTGTCCTTGACCCTGAGCCTGTCCTGGCACCAGCTGTTTGGTGTTCCTGATTTCTGATCAGGATTTGGGATCATTAGTCATCTCAATCTTGCCCATGTTTTGTTTCTTGGTGCCGTCCGTGTCTCTGTGTTTCTGTGACAGTCCCAGATAAAGTGACTGGTTCCAGGAGAGATTTTTATTTGGGATATCAGCCCATGGAACTACTTCATCATAGGAGAGGAGAGAGAAACATTCCTCAGCTGGAATGCAGCTTGGGGATAAGGGAACAGAGAAGCGCGCTTCTTTAGAACCTAGCACTCTGACCTCACACCTAACGGTGTCCAAGGGTTGCTCTCAGACACACTGAGCACAGCCCGGATGCATCCTCATTCACGGGCCCGTGGCAGGGTGGTGGGCTGGCTGTGACTGTGGTGGACTTGCCTGGATGTTCTGGGCCCCCGCTGAGGTCCTGAGCGATGGGGGCCGGGGGCTGGCATGCCTGCCCCTGCCCCCCACGGGACAGGGGGCCAGAGTGAGCCCCTGCGGGACCGGGGGACAGGCCCACTCTGTCTCCCTCCGGGGGACTTTGGAAATATTGGGATTTTTCGGGGTGAGATGGAAAACAGGATGAAACCAAGCTGTTTGAGGTTTCTGGAGCCACATCTACCTAGATGAGACTCAAAACTCTCACGTTTTATGGGGGGAATTTTCCATTCCTCAAAGCCCAGGCTGACGTTAAAGCCTGGAGCCCCGTGGGCCACAGGCGCCCATGCGGGCAGCGCAGAGGGGGGAGCGCGGGGGCCGCTGCAGCAGGGGGTCGTGCACAGCCCATTAAGTCAGCTTGGAGGTTTCTGCCTCTTTGTTTACAATTGTGGGATCCGAGGCAGCCTGGAAAACAGACAATATGGAAACAGCAGAACTCAATTAGGTTCTGGAGAAAGGAATGAGCCGCGTGTGAGCAGCACACATCACTCAGAAGCTCCTATGAGCCAGGGAGCTGTGAGAGCGCTCTGCTTCTGAGGTTGCCTGGGCTATTTTTGTATTTATTCACAGCCCACAAATGTGCAGTGACTCCGCGGTTTAAATCTTATCTTCAGAAGAAAGATTAGCTCCATTTTATGTTATCTTAAATTGTCATTTCCATACTTTGCCTGCAAGAGAGCGATAGCGCCTGGGGGAGGGTCGGAGACGCCCCCCCGAGAGGCGCGGACACCAAGGGGATTAACAAAGGACAAATGCACGCAGCTTGCTGGTCCATGCGGCCACGCTGTGGTTTCCCCTGGAAATTCTGCATTTTCTGGGAGAAAAAAAAGTATTGTGGCTTTTGTTTCTTTATAAACCTGATTGTTTTGCAGCGAGCAGCAGGCTGTGTGAGCTCAGGGCACAGAAGCAGGGTCGGGCCAGCATCCCAGGGCCCGGTGCAGCATCACCTGCATGGCGCCTCTCGGCTCTGCATTCGCAGGTCAGGCAGTGACACGTGAGGCCACGGAATGAGGCACCCCCCTCCACACCCCCTCCACACCCCGGGAGGGGTGGTGCTCATGCCCGTGGCCTCTCGGCTCAGACAGACTCCGTGACCGTCTTTGCGGCCTCGTCCACAGTGTGACCATGGTTCATCAGGGAGCTGTTGTCACTTGTATCTGTGGCCCTTCCTGGGGGCCCCCCGGGGGAGCGAGGGGCTGCCGCACCTCCCGGCTCTGTGTTCTCAGGGTTGAAGGAGAACCGGGGGGTGTGGACGGAGGGCCAGGGATCGGGGTCGGACACAGTGATGTGCTCTGCTCCCGCCATGGACTGAGCGTAGCCGCAAACCGCATCAGGAGCCCTGCCTGTCTGGAGGGAGTTCATTTGCTTCCGCAGCAAATGTGCGGGTCCCCAGCTTAACGCAGGGCTCACCGAAGGGAAAGAAAGCCCACAGCTGGGGGATCTCGGACTGTGCCCCGAGGCCGTGAGTGTCTATGCAGCATCCGATCCCTGCGTCAGCGCGTGTACATTCCTGATCTACTTTACTGTCCTAGCTTCCAAACAAACCAACGCTCCAAATGCAAATACTACTGGGGGAAATGGTGTGTGGGGATGGCCTTGGTCTGTCGGGAGGTGCCAGCCTCGTCCTGCTGGTTCCACGTGCCGTGGGGACAGTCGCGACTCCTGGGAGCCCAGCTCCAAGGCCGCTGGCCGCACCCCCGCGAGCTGTGTGTAGCAGCCCCTGACCTGCGGCCATGCCTCCCAGCGGAGCGGTCACCAGGCTGCACGGAGGCTGCGGACGCGCCGGCCAGACGCGGGTGAAGGCCTCCCTGCCTGCGCTTCGGGCGAGGCCACGGAGGGTTCTAGGCTTCCCTCAGGTGGGGTATGAGTCCGTGGTCCTGTCCACCTCCAGGTGACCGGCAGGTCCTCCGGGTGGGATGGAGAGCTGGCCAGACGTCCCCACACCGGGAGGGAGTGGTGCCGAGAACTGGGAGCTCGGGGTCTGAGTGGGAGCTCGGGGCAGGGTCGCAGTGTGCCCAGGCTCCGTGGCACTTCATCCCTCCTCACATGGACGGCAGTGAGTGTCGGTGCTGGGACCCGGACTCTGGCGTCAGCCGGCTGTCCCCTCCCTGCTTGGCCAGGCTGTCTATCTCTGCCCGTCTGCTTGTTTGCTTGTCTGTCCCCCTTGGGGCCTGGGGCTTCTTGGGGACCCGGCTGGTCTTGTTGTGATGGCCGCCCAGCAGCGGCCACAGTGGCCCGGCGTGGTGAAGAGAGGTTCATGAACAGGTGCATGAGCGAGTGGGAGAGCCTGTGTTGTCTCCGATTCTGTGCTCTTGGACTTGGGCTGACAAAGCAGGCCCTGGGGCGGGAACAGCGGGAGCAGCTGACCCCACTGAAGGGGTTCACACCGGGCTCCATTCTCGGGGACGAGCCTCATGACCCTGTGACGCTGCGCTGTGCTGGGGGAAAGCTGACCCCAGAACTGTGAGAGGACTGCTTG
This sequence comes from Procyon lotor, assembly GCA_028646535.1. NCBI lineage: Eukaryota > Metazoa > Chordata > Mammalia > Carnivora > Procyonidae > Procyon > Procyon lotor. The sequence goes on along the minus strand of JAQQSY010004845.1, from coordinate 8,993 downwards.
GCAGAGGGCTCAGCAGCCCCTCTGTGGGCAGGGGAAGAGCAGCCCCACTAGGGGGGCGGTGGGCAGACCGCTGGGGAGAATGTACTGTGCTTCCCAGCCGAGCAGAGGCCGAGAGCAGTTGGGACTCAAGACGCGGGGCGGGAGGGAGTCCGCCCGGAGGTGGGCCAGGGTGGATGTGTGTGCTGCGCACAGAGCTGCCGTGGGGGGAGGGATAGGGCAGCAGGCGGCCCGGGCCTGGTCCCGAAGCCCCCCAGGAAGAGACCCCAGGTAGGATTGTCACTGGCCTTAGTGGCCAGGCAGGCGAGGAGCCCACCGCAGAGGAGGCAGGCCGGCCGTCTGGCGTCCCTGGCCTGCGCCCGGCAGGTAGGACCTGGGCGCGACCCGATGCCTCGCCCGGCCCGCAGTGTGGTGCCGCGGCAGGGAAGGCTCTCGAGTGTGAGCTCCACGCCTGTCCTGGGGCGCTGGTCTCCCCGACAGGGACGCGGAAGACGCCTGTGCGCCTGCGCTTGCCGGGGCTGCCGGCTGAGCTGTGGACGCTGAGCTGCAGGTGCTTTGGGCCCCCGGGCAGACGACCAGGAGCGGCTCTTGTGCAGGAGGACGAGGGGTGGCCAGCCTGCTGGTGCGAGGGTCTCAGAAACACGCCAGACCACAAGAGGAGTTTGGAAACGATGAGGATGGAAGTCCCCGGGGGGGGGGGGGGGGGACTCTGCTCACCTGTGTGTCACCAACCTTTAAACCACACCAAGCAAATCAGAGGAGCAAAGACAGAGTTTCAGTCTGTCTGTCATTTTTTTTTTTTTTTTAAAGATTTTATTTATTTGACAGAGAGAAACACAGCGAGAGAGGGAACACAAGCAGAGGGAATGGTGGCGGGAGAAGCAGGCTTCCTGCCGAGCAGGGAGCCCGATGTGGGGCTCGATCTCAGGACCCTGGGATCATGACCTGAGCCGAAGGCAGACGCTTAACGACTGAGCCACCCAGGCGCCCCTGTCTGTCATTTTTGAGAGGAGCATTTTCCTCACACCCAGATGGGGGCCCGAGTCCTCGCTAGTGTCCCGCGGGCGGGTCTGCTGCCATCGCCGTGTCTCTCCAGCGGCTGTGCCCTGGGGTCTGAGACCAGGGGACCTCCTGGCCGGATAGGCCTTCCCTTCCGACCTCAGCTCGGAACCAGTGGAGACGGAGACGTTCCTGTCTGCGGCTGGAGAGGAACATGTCACCTTGGTCACCGCTGCTGGGGCCCAGCTCGCCGCCGTGGTCGAGGCCGTGCTCCTTCGTCCAGCACCATCCCGCCTGACAGGGCAGGGGAGGGCAGAGCGGAGGGGGGAAGCCGCATCTGTTACCCCTGGGGCAGAGTGGAGGCGGGGCGGGAGGGGAGAGGAACGGGTACCCCTCTGACCGCCCCAGAAGGGTCGCCAGGACGCCCCTAGCCTGCAGGCATTTAGCATCGTCCTGCTGGGATCCGGGAAGCCCATAGTGCGAGGGTTTGCGTCTGGAACTTGGGGGGTTCGTTCTGTAATCCTAGTTCATCGGCTGTACCCTGCCTCCCCGGAGGTGGGAGTCACGTCCACGCAGAGAGATCGCGGGCTCCGAGGGCGGGCTTCCGGCCTCCCCGGGGCCTCGCGCACCTTGGGGTTGGCGGTGTTGGTTCAGCCCGGCAGGCCTGCGTGCGCCCTGCCCCTGGGCTCGCGCCCGCCCTCTGGAGCCGCATGCTGCCTTCCTCCAAGGCTTCTGTGTGGAAACAGCACCAGAAGATTCTGGCTCGCGCGGCTCTCTTACCTTCAAGTGTATTGAAAGTCAGTCTTCCGTGGACACGTCTGGAGGCCTCCCCCCGAGGACGAGCCCCGTGTGAGCCCCGCCCCAGGGACGGAGGCCTGAGGGTGTGGGCACCCGGAGGTCTGACCCCCTTGGAGACACACGCCTGCCGGTCGCCTCTTGACGGCCCAGCAGACCCAGAACCCCGAGTGTGTTCCCGGGTGTCAGCGGGCCGCAGGTGTGGACGGGCCCCGTAAACCCGGAGCTCCCCGCAGGGGGTCGGTAGGTCCCATCACGCTCCTTTTGGTGTTCACAGCTTCTGTGGGGATGTCTTTAATTTAGGGCACGTGTGTGAGCAGAGAGTGAGAAGTTCCAGCTCCTTGCCACCTTCCAGGTCACGGGTCATCTCGAACAATGGCGCCAGGGACTTCGAGGGAGGCAGCCTCCTCACGCGCGGGGGTCTGAGACGTGAGTGGGGCGTGGCTGGGGTGGGCGGAGCCGCGCGTCTGTGTGTGCAGGTACACGCGTGATCCAGGGGCGGGCGAGGTGGCCGTCATGTCCAGCTCAGCGCCCTGCCTCAGTGGGCCCTCAGGCCGTGCCGAGCCGGCGCGTGTGTCCCAGCCTGAGCCTTCCGGGGAGGGCCACGCGGGGGCCGGCGGGGCTGCCTCACAGGCAGGTTATCATCTTGCATGTGGCCTCTGTTTTTGGTCGTAGCTGCTCATCTGCAGGGGGGCAGGAAGTGAAGAAAGGTTAGGATGAACCAAGCCTTTTATTTTTATTTTCTAAGATTTTATTTTTATTATTTGACAGAGAGCACGTGCGTGCACAAGCAGGGGGAGCGGCGGGCAGAGGGAGAGGGAGAAGCAGGCTCCCTGCTGAACAAGGAGTCCAGTCGTTTTTAAAAACTGATTTGAAGTCCCCACATTGGAGAGAGTAAACCAGCCGTGGAGTTTGGGAAGTAAAGGCCTGCACGTGGGGAGAATGTTGTCCAGACTGAAGTTTTCTCTCCCCTTAAATCACCCACAGAGCTGGAAGCAGAGTGGTTGGTGGGATGAAAAGTGGGGGTGCCCTTGGTGGACCGTGGACCAGGACACCATGGCGGTGTCTCCCATGTCGCAGGCCCTCCAGTGCGGATCCCCAGCTGCCCCGAGCTTCCCGGGTCGATGGCCCTCGGGTGCTGCTGTCCTGGAGCCTGTGCCCCGGGAGGGAGGCCCCGTGCTGTGGCTGCTGAGGGCCGCGAGGCCTCCAGGACCCTGGGTTCTCTGAAGCGCCAGCCCAGACATGTGGGCGCGTGCGTGTTCTCCTGGGAGAGGGGTCCCCGAGGCTCCGACGCTCAGAGCCGTCCAGGGTCCGGGGTCTCGGCAGGCTGGGCATCTGTTCTCCCCTTTAGTGTCGAGGAAACCAAGGCAGCGGGGTCAGGTGACTCGGCTGGGGGTGTGGCAAAGGGTGGTGAACTCAGGTGAGAATCTGGATTTCCCACTTCGGGCCAGCGCTTGTCCATCCCTGGCTGGTCCCAGGATGGTCGGGGGGAGTTTGTGAAGGCCCCCGCCGTGGGGCCCAGCAGGGCAGGGGCTCAGCCAGGCCGTGCAGGGAGCTGGACCTCGTGAGCATCTGTGGAGGGGACCGAGAGTCTCCGGCGTCACGGGTCGCCCCTCCCTGTTGGGTCAAAGACAGAGGAGCGGACGTTCCATCAGAGCCTGTCCTCCCCACTGGGTGAGGCTCGGCAGGTAGGAAGTTGTGCAGAGCTTCAGAAAGTGCTCCTGGGCTCTGAGCAGTGCCTGAATTTCACTTCTGGTTTCTTTGGATCTGGATGAAGCAGTCTGACCCGGGAGCTCATTGGTTAAGCCCCAGCCTCGCTTGTCTCCTTCCCCCGGGACCGTGGGCCTCAGGCCGCTCAAACCCGAGCCGGGTGGGGTAGCCCACCCACTCTGCCTGCACCTGAGACATGAAAAATTATTTGGGGTGACATTATACTTGCCTGAACTGACTCATGGCCTCTGAAAAGCAATTGAACGGCTTTAAAATGGTGAAGAGGAGCCTGCAAACAGGGTGAGAGGAGGAGGTGGGCCCGTCGGGGGAAAGACCACTTTACCATCACAGGGAGCGCTTCAGTCAGGGCTGGAGATGGGGAGACGTGGGGGACCCGGCCGGCAGATTCAGCATTTCCCTCGGGTGCCGCGGGTGCCTGAGGCTCAGGGAGGGCCCCTTCTCTTCTGCCCGCCTGTGCCAGCTTGAGTGCTGGTCCGGGAATCTCGTGCGTCAGCTTGTGACCTCACAGGTGCCGTGTGTGGCTTCGTCACCTGAGGAAAACGTGGCCCCTCTGCCTGCTTCAGCTTCTCTCTGCTCACACGGCCTCCGTGTCTGTCCGGGGTCTGAGCAGAGGCCCCAGAGGAGCCCGTTCCCTGGGGGCCAGGCTTGTCAGAGGCGCACCCCCAACCCGAGCTGGGGCTCCAGGCCCAGCAGGCGGCTCATCAGAGCCCGATCCTGATCTGAGCACACGGTGGGTCTGAGGACCTGGTGGGACAGTGTCCGGAGAGCTCAGAGAGGCCCCTGAGTCAGGAGGCTCTCGCCGGTGGGGCTGCATCCGGATGAGGGGGTCAGCAGCCCTTGAAAACCCAGAGAGCATCAGCTTCTAGAACCTTCGACCTCTGGAAAGTCACCTAATGGTGTATTAATCTGTCTCTAAGGATCAAGATCAGAATTCCTTTATTTGAAAGGCTGGTTGGGGGGGGGGGGGCTGTGGAGACCAGCTTATAGGATGACTGTGTTTATCAAGGTCTCAGAAGGTACAGGAGAGGGTGGGGTGCCTGCTGAGCTCCCGCCCAGGGTGAGGTGGCTGAAGCTTGTTGTTGGGTCTGCTTGAAGAGTGTGAGTTCTGCACGTTAACCTCTTGCTCCCCCTTTGCACCTCCAGCAGTGAAGAACGTGGTCCAAGCACAGAAGCTGGCCGACGTGGACCGCGAGCTGGCCGCCATGCTGTTCTCGCGCACGCAGCCGGGGAGCAAGGGGCCCCAGGGGGCCGGCCGCGAGGGGGACGCTGTCCGCAGGCGCAAGCTGGAGCGGATGAGGTCCGTGCGCCTGCGGGAGTCCGGAGGAGAGCTCAGCTGCCGGGGGGCCGGCCTGCTGGTGAGGGCCTTGCCCACCTCCCACTGCCCCCGCTGCCCCTGCCTGGGCGCCGCGGTCGGGAAAGAAAGCAGCCTGTCCTCCGGCTGCTCTCCTCCCGCGTGGCTCTCTCTCCTCCCGAGTCCCACTTGGGGAACGTGCGGGGACGGACCTCTTAGCCGCCAAGGAAGGTTTTCAAGTCAGTGACCTGGAGAGACTTTATAAAAGGCGATTCTTGGGCTCCAGCCCTGGAGATCCTGTGTCAGCTGGGTACGCACGTGTGTGTGTCGGTGACCTGGGCCCTAAGAAAGCTCTTGAGAGGATTCTGAGGGCACCCAGGTTTGGGGTCACGGCTGTGAATGGGCCATCAGGGCAAATCAAGGAATTCATTCCAACCGGAACAATTCCCATTTTTGTCTAAAAATCTAGAGAAGACCCTACCATGTCTTGTAGAATTGGCCTGGGAGGAGATGGGTTCATGGATTCAGGAAGCCACATGGCCTTGACAAAGATCTCCAAGGATCACCCTTTGCATCAAGGCAGGCAGGTGTGTGAGCAGACGTTCCTGCTCGGCCCTTCGTGCTCACAGCAGTGCGGGAAGGCTCCTCCCTCATGTGTGAGCTGTAGCAGGAGACGGACCAGGCCAGTGAGCAAGACTGTTGGGTTGGACGGAGGAGGAGAGGTCCAGGCTGAGCGGGCGGGGCTGGGGGCCGGGTGGGCCCCCTCCCCCACGCAGCTGCCGAGGGTGGGTCCCCTGGAGGGGGCGGCCCGGCAGCCCCTCGGCTGTGTCGGCTGCCCCCCAACCCCTGGCCAGGTCAGCGGTGAATTTGGAAGTCACTGGATTTCTAAATACAAGAAAACGTTTCACTAAATTCTCATGGTTTTTCTGGGTCAGAGGCCCGGAGAATCGAAGGTGACAGTGACCTGTAGTATGGTGGCCGTCTGCCCCCATCGGGAGTTCTCAGGGCCGTCCTCAGGAATCGGGTTTGTGAGTTCACAACGCCAGCGGGCCGTCTGTCGGGAGCTGGAGCTGGGGCGGCGTGCAGGGCCGGTCCTCGGGGCCCGGTGCCCCTGTCGTCCGCGGGTCTCAGGCCCGGGGCCGTGCGCCGGAGGTAGAGAGCAGTGCCGCGTGTGGCCTGCTTCCCCCGTGGTCGCACCAGGCGCCACGGGTGCTGATGGTCTGGGGGCTTCTCGGGGAAGTGGTGGGCACAGAGTGGGGCCAGACGCCAGGTGTCTCGGCTGTTGCTGGGGACAGTCCCAGCATCCGCAGGAGGGTGGCTTTGTTTCTGTGGCTCCCGGGTCCGGGGCTGGGCCCACGGTCTGTGGTTGGTCAGCGTCAGCGGCTGTGTGTGCAGGCGGAGCCCTGGCCACGGGAAGAGCGTGCTCTGGGCACCTTCTCCATGGGCCCCCGGCCTGGGGAGAAGGGCTGGTGGGCTCTCTTGTGTAGGGCTCCTCGGAGGTTCTAGGCTGTGCGGCAGCGGGGTCCCCAGGGCCCTTGGCCGGGACTCCGGACCCACCGTTCTGTGTTTGAGCAGGTGCCCCGCACGCCGAGCCTGGGGCCCCTGGGACTGGCCCCCACCTCTGCCCTCTGCCCACCCCCTGTGGCCCCCAGATTGTGCTGCACTGTAGCAGTTTGGCGGCGCTAGCCCCGTTCACGTACCCATCCCATGCTAAGATGAGCTTTATTTCCAGAAATCCCGGCAAAAGGCTTGCCCGTCCCACTGCTCGGTACCGTGCCCACCCTTGGCCTAGCCGCCGGGCTCTGCTGCCTCTGGGGACCCAAGGGCCCCACTAAGTGTCCTCACCCTGTGCCTGCCTGACTTCTGAGTTGATGGAGTCCATTGGGCAGACGTGTGGCAGAGAGAGACAAAGTATCACGTCTGTCACTGACGACTGCTGATCGAGTGGGACCGCAGCCAGGGCGCTTGTGACACCGGGTCTGGGGCTGGCGCTCAACCCCAGCCGCCCGGTGAGGCCGTCGGGCTGTAGGCCGCGAACCCCAGCGCTGGTGAGCGGCAGGGTGAGCCCCTGGTGTGGGGTCCAGCCAGCTCGATCCCAAAAGGAAGAGTCGAGGGAAGGCAGGGCTCGGCCTGCCTGGCTCATATTCCAGAATGTTCTATCAGAGAAGTCACCCCATGTCCTTCGGGGCAGAGGGAGGCCGGGTGCCAGGCTTCCTGACAGCTTCCTCTGTGATGTGAAAGGACACGGGACAGGCAAGGAGATTCCCTCCTCACAACCCTCAGGGTCACACACTTCACCCTCTGGTCTGCAGTGAACTGGGGGGGTGGCTGTCGCCGGGCCCTGCCCCCAGCCGCTCCCCTGGGGCCTGTGGTGGACGGTCCACTGGTGGACAGTCCGGATTTTGTCCCTGCAGCTTGGGAGGACAAGGACAAGCCCTGTCCCAACGTGGGTTTCTCAGCCTAAATTGTGTGTGGCCATCCCGCACTCCGTTAAGAAGCTCTAATCATCTGTGTGGGGAGGCCTCAAATGTGAGCACGAGCACCCTCCTGTTTTCAGATCCCCAGAGAGAAACTGAAGGCTCAGCTTCAACCCCTTTGTGAGGGGAAGGCCAGAGATCGAGATGTTGGAAAGTCAATATCCAAAGTAATTGAAGTCAGAAAGCACATTTGGTCCTTACTTGAGTTCAAGTCCAGAGGCGTTCAGACAGCTTCTGCCTTCTGACGCCCAGGCCGCCTCAGTGTTCAGAGGTTCTCAGCACGCGGCCCGGCTGATGCGCGGGGCGGGGTGGGGGGGTCTCCTTCTAGGTCTTAGATCTTACTGGGCAGCCTCCATGGACCCCACTGTTGAGTGTAAGTCCCATGAGAAATGTGGGCCAGTCTCCAGTCCAGGGAGTCAGGGCACCGAGGAAGGAGGTGGGGGAAGGAGCCGTGGCTGAGCCCCACTGAGGCAGCGCGCCCACCGTGTGGACTCTGGCCCTGGGCTTTGGTCCGTCAGGGCCCTGCTCACACACGGGGCTCCTGCTACCACACCGGGGACCCGGCCAGCGAGCCCAGCCCCTCAGTAGCTTTGAGGCCGCTTTTTCCTTTTTTGCTAGAAACTTCTGCTTCTAATTCCAGTGAGCCCAGAGGCCAGCCTCGAGGCCACCGGGAGTTGGCATTGTGGGTGGTTGTAGTCTCTGGGGAGCACGTGGGGCAGACCCCGCCTCCTACAGGGGAGACCGCTGCAGGGCAAAGGGAAGGCAGGAGAGCAGCATGGACCTGTTCTCTGTCCTCCGGACCTGGGGTGGGCTGTCCCATCCAACCCAGCGGGCCGAGGATGGGGTGGGGGTTTCCAGAAGGGATTTGGTATTCAGGGTGGGTGTGGGAGGAGGCCCAGCGGCCCCGGGGAGGGAGAGCAGGCCCCGACTGTGGCCCGGTGTGACCCTGTGTCCGCAGGCTCAGCAGAGCATCCGCGCCCAGCACGCACGTGACCTGCAGGTCATTGCTGCCTACCGCGAGCGCACCAAGGGGGAGAGTATCACCAGCGCGCTGAGCTTGGCCATCACCACCACGCACACCCTCCACGTCACACTGGGCACTGCCGAGTTCTTTGAGTTTGCCCTCAGGAACCCTCATAACGTGCCGCACACAGTGACCATCGAGGTGGACAACCCCGAGCTCAGGTGGGAGTGAGCGGCGGCACCGCAGGGTCACCTGGGGGGACTTGGGGTTCACCCCGAGATGAAAGCCAAGCTGCTCTTGACCCTCGAGGGTCCCAATGATCCTGGCTTTTGCCTGTGGTCCCGGGCACTGGCTCTCCTGGGGGGACAGGGGACTCACCAGGAAGAGCGTTTTTGCCTCAGAGCCTGCGTCTCCCCCGCCTTCTAGCGTCACCCGGAACGGCCTCGGAGCCCCCGTCTCCCCCCTTCTACCCTCCCTGGGACGTTCTCGGAGCCCCCGTCTCCCCCCGTCTTCCCCCTTCTACCCTCCCCTGGGACGGTCTCGGAGCCCCCGTCTCCCCCCGTCTCCCCCCTTCTACCCTCCCCTGGGACGGTCTCGGAGCCCCCGTCTCCCCCCGTTTCCCCCCTTCTACCCTCCCCTGGGACGTTCTCGGAGCCCCCGTCTCCCCCCGTTTCCCCCCTTCTACCCTCCCCTGGGACGTTCTCGGAGCCCCCGTCTCCCCCCGTCTTCCCCCTTCTAC